>JAIUZE010035505.1:0-13637 GCA_022085475.1 Heliosperma pusillum | reverse complement strand
TCTCGGATCACGATCTGAAACTATATCTTTAGGAACTCCATGGTAGCGCACTATCTCATCCACATATACACGGGCCAAGACATCTATCTTCCAAGTTTCTCTGATAGGCACGAATCTGGCACACTTGGTTAGACGGTCTACAATAACCCAGATGGCATTCTTTCCACTAGAAGTAGTAGGTAAAGCCATCACGAAGTCCATAGAAATAGACTCCCATTTACAAAGAGGAATTTCTAAAGGTTGTAGCAAACCTCCGGGTTTTGATGTCCGATCTTCACCTTCTGACAAGTAAGACATTTACTAAAATACTCCTTTACTTCAATCTTCATCCTAGGCCACCAAATTTGTGGTCTCAAATCTTTATACATTTTCTCACCGCCAGGATGAATAGAATAAGGAGAAAGGTGAGCTTCATCAAGTATTCTCTTTCTCAACTCGGCACTTCTCGGAACATACATTCTACCATGGTAACGAAGGTAGCCATCAGTATCCACCACACAATCCTTAGCTTGCCCAAGTAGGATTTTTGCTCGTATGGCTATGAAAGTAGCATCCTCCGGTAGATAAGTACGAATCTCTCGATAGAAATCGGGTTCCGCAGTCAAAGCACCAAGATAATCGAATCCCTTCCCAACAAACTGTATCTTAAGCTTCTGAAATTCTGTTACCAGTTCATCGGGTAAAGTACTAAGAGCATTTAATGAATGACTAGTCTTTCTACTCAATGCATCTGCCACAACATTTGCCTTTCCCTCATGGTAAATCAACTCGGCATCATAATCATTCACTAACTCTAACCATCTTCTCTGTCTCATATTCAACTCCTTCTGAGTAAAGATGCACCTCAAGCTTTTATGATCGGTATAGATTCGACAATGAACTCCAATAAGATAGTGTCTCCAAGTTTTCAATGCATGCACCACAGCTGCTAACTAAAGATCATGAGTCGGGTAGTTCACTTCATGAACCCTGAGTTGTCGAGAAGCATATGCAATGACTTTTCTATTCTGCATTAAGACACATCCCAAACCATGCTTAGAAGCATCACAATAGACATCATAATCAGCTTCATCATCTGGTAAAGTCAATACCGGTGCGGTAGTCAATCTCTTCTTTAATTCTAAGAAGGAAATTTCACATTCCTCGGTCCAGATATACTTTGCTTCCTTCTTTAGCAATTGAGTCATCGGTCTTGCTAACTTAGAGAAATCTTTCACAAACCGACGGTAATAACCCGCTAAACCAAGGAAACTCCGAATCTCGGACACATTTTTCGGGCTCTTCCATTCTACCACGGCCTCAATTTTAGCTGGATCGACCATAACACCATCTTTTGAAATGACATGACCGAGGAAAGATACCTCGGGCAACCAGAATTCACATTTGGAGAACTTAGCGTACCATTTTTGACGTCGAAGAACTGCCAAAATGGTTCGGAGGTGATCAGCATGTTCTTCCTTAGATTTAGAAAAGATCAAAATATTATCAATGAATACCACAACACATTTATCGAGGTACTCGCTGAAGGTACGATTCATCTGATCCATGAATATTGCTGGAGCGTTAGTCAAACAGAATGGCATCACATTAAATTCGAAATGACCATACCTCGAGCTGAAAGCAGTCTTAGGAATATCTGTTTCACGAACGGGAATTTGATGATAACCCGATCTAAGATCAATCTTTGAAAAAGTTGAAGCACCACGTAACTGGTCAAAGAGATCATTAATACGTGGAAGAGGATATTTGTTTTTGATTGTAACACGGTTCAACTCACGATAATTAATGCACATTCGCATAGAACCGTCTTTCTTTTTGACAAAGAGCACGGGCGCACCCCAAGGAGAAGCACTAGGCCTAATAAAGCCTTTCTCAATCAAATCATCAAGTTGAATCCTCAACTCTTTCAATTCAGAAGGAGCCATACGATAAGGAGCTTTAGCAATTGGTCCAGTTCCAGGAACTAGATCAATGGAAAATTCAACATCTCTTTCAGGAGGAATCCCGGGTAATTCATCGGGAAATACATCTGTAAACTCTTGAACAATTGGCACATCTTCCAATGAAGGCAAAGACGAAGTGGTAGAAGTAGTTACAACACATAAGAAAGCTTTGTAACCCTTCTTGATTGCTTTTACCATCTTCATAGCCGAAACAAGTTTCACAGTGGTCTGTTTTCGAACCCCTTGATAGGATACACGGGTACCTAAAGGGCTTTTGAGAATAATCTTCTGGTCACGACATTCAAATCGAGCATAATAAGTAGATAACCAATCCATGCCCAGAATAATTTCAAATTCTTCAAGAGGAAACCGAAGAAGATTAGCCGGAAAAGTAGATCCATTTATTGATATAGGAATGTCCGAATGAATATAAGAGCATAAAAACACATCTCCGGACGGTAAAGATATAGGAGTACTTTCTCCAACTGAAGCTTTGAGAGGTAATTTATCGGATAGTCTCATCGAAATAAAGGACAAAGAAGCTCCCGTATCAAATAAAATTAAACACGGTATTTCATAAATGGAAAACATACCAGTCACAATGTCTGGTTGAGCATCGGCCTCAGCTCTGCTCATGATGAAAATCCGACCCTTAGGTCTCCCAGAAGTAGCTGGTGTAGAAGCCGTCTTCTTCTTATCAGGGCACTCATTAAACTTGTGTCCCGATTTCTGACAATTAAAGCACACAAGTGGCTTGTTGAAACAGCCAATACCGGGATGCATAGACATCTTGCACCGAAAGCAGATACGACCCTTAAGATCGTTGTTGTTGCTCGGAACGAATGGACGGTTACTTCGAGTTGCTTGTCCACTCTGAAAGTTCCTCCTCTTGTTTGGATAAGAGGAGGGAAAGGAAGGTCGAGAAGTAGGATACAACGGTCTCTTACCAAAGGCATTAGGTGCAACATAAGAGGCACGAGCCTCGTCGGCAATCTCACGGATTGAACTCTCTGCCCAAATAGCATCATTGTAGATAGAGACAAAAGAAGTAGCACTCCTACTGATCTTGCCCTTTACCTGAGGAGAAAGCTTTCCCAGGTAAAAGAATGCCTTGTCTTCCTCCCTTGAAATAAGCCGAGTGGCATAATGAGCCAACTCGTTGAACTTGGTTGTGAACTCTTGAACTGAGAGAACTCCTTGTTTGAAGTCCATGAATTCTTTCAGTTTCTGCTGTCTCAATTCATCCGGGTAGAACCTCGCCTCCAATAGCTCACGGAAACGAGTCCAACCAAAACCAGGTTCCAACTTAGACGTAGGGCCAGTAAGTGACCACCACTGATCAGCTTCCTTCACTAAGAAGTGGGAAGCAAGACGGACTTTATCCGCATCAAGAACATCGTATAGAGAAAAGTTCTTCTCCATTTCACGAATCCATTCTGAAAGCTGAATGGGATCTACTTCACCACCATAGGTTTTGGCTTGGCTCCTAGATAGTTGTGAAGCAACCCATGTACAACTCCCGTGTCTCTCACGGTCGGGAGGAGGATTAGGAATAGGATTCTGCTGTTGATTTTGTTGATTTTGTTGATTCTGAATAATAAGAGTAAGAGTTGCTAGGATCGTGTTGTCAATTCTCGGAGGCATCTTGCAAAATAAAACACAGATTAGTACTTATCATTTAGCAAGCACAAAGAGACTACAACATAAATCCTAAACTACCCCTCCTACCATTCTATCTTACAAATTTATTATTTTATTAAGGTCTAGTTATTTATACAAGGGTACACAAACGTGCGTCGGGAGCAAAATAGCTCTGATACCAACTGTGACACCCTCAAATTTGCGGAAAAATAAACAAGTAATTTAAATAAATAAAAGATGAGAATACGTTTCTAATAGGTTCACTTTAGTGAAAATCGGTAAATTTTAAAACCGGAACCTACTATTAAATATATTCATCATAACAAAGGTGTCTTAAAGAAAAAGGTTCATTACAAAAAGGAAATAATATTATACATAAGAAATATCCAAAACGGAAGACATATCTCCCGTATAAATACGGAAATAAAAGAGTGTATAATAATATACAATCCTACGAACCGAATATAGGTCCAAGGTAAATACTTCGCTCGCTAGCTCGTCAATGTACCCAAGTATGCATCACAAACCTGCCAACCGCATTAAATATAAACACGGAAGCCACAGTCAGTGGGAGTAACTCCGAGTTCTCCCAGCCACGAAATGTCGAGTTTAATAAAACATGAATAACATAAAAGAGATGTATATGGAAAATACAAAGCTTTAACATATACGGTATACTTTTCATGTTATGAAACAAATAACTAACATATAAACTAGCATATGAAGGATAAGCTACTCATGCAAGCTATCATGTGAATCCGTTAACAATCTATACCACGAGGTAGGGAAGTTGGTATGCTGGCTCAGAGGTTACATTTAAAACATGGCCCTGATACACTCAAACCCTAATCAAACATAATATCATGTGAATCAGTTACAAAACCGGTAAATCCAAACTCTATCAACCTAGACGGCTTGCACTTCCTCACCTTTAAAAGATTTCATAGAATCATCAACCTGACAGACCAATACGTTCGACAAACAGGCATAAGTTCTTTAGCACAGTCAATAGTCGACTTCTGTAACTCGAGGCTATACCACAAGGTAGGAAAAAATCCTAGTCCTAGACTGATCAGACCTAGCGACAACAGCTATTCCATTCCCCGTCCCATGACCAACAGTACATGAGAATCTCTACTAGGCGACCCCCTAAGCAGAGTTGGCTAGTACTTAAGCTGGCTCCATTCCCAAAGTGGAAGCAATAGGCAGCCATGCTCCAGCTTGGAGATAAACCCCCCAGGCCGGAACACAAAAGCTATCAAGCAGTGAACTATATACTCGTTAAAGATAGTAAGGCCTATCTATGTCATGGTCCAAGATACTCATTTAGAATTAGAATGGTCAAGACGCCATATACTCATAATTCTCTATGGGTACTTAGTCAACACAACATATATCATACAATCAAACAGTCAAGGGAAAAACTTCCTATCATGTGACTAATTGCATAAAAATCATATTCAATATCATATCGCCTCATATCTATTAAGGCTCATTCATTCATTCATTAAATAAAACCTTACCTGAAGACAAATCCCCGACCCGAGTCCCGCGACGGGTCATCAGTCAAAACGGGGCTGACTAGATCGTAGTTTGACCAAACCCGTTTGGTCAAACCGGCTAGCAACAGAGTCTTAGCCATCGAGGCTTGAACATAAGAATATCACATTCATTTCATGCTATTTCATTCAATTTCTAACATGTGAATTATTAATTCATACGAAAACCCGCTTGACTTACATGATATCAAATTAAACTAAAATCTCGTATTATAAGTTCTAACATGTGAGAAATAATAATATAATGAAAAGCTTTTAATTAAATAATTTACTTATTAAAATTTCCCACTTGCTAAATATTACAAAACACGATAAAATAACAATACTCTAAAACCGTCACAAGTCCAAGGGGACCCACGGTTCATTTTGGACCGGTTTTGGTCATATTTTCTAAAAACCGTTTCTTTATATTTTCCCCATGCTTAACATATTTAAAACCCATCAAAACAACAACAAAACAATCAAGTATCGACAAAAACCCAAAGAACCAAAACACGGACCAACCAGACCGGGCTGGACCGGGTCTGAACCGGCCTGAACCGGCCTGGTTTGGCCCGGTTTTCCAGCCACCAAAACAGCCCCATAACCGGCCAACACCAACAACAACTCTAAATTATTTCTAACATGTCTTAATTAACAAACAACCATTTTAACAATCATCCATACAAAAATCATGACTATGAACAAATCATCCAAATATGTCAAGAACACTAAACATGTCATAAAAATTCCATACAACATACAAATCATTTCTACTTATCATGTTATTACCAACAATCATAAATAACAATAATATGAACAAAACAAAAGAAACAAAGGTATGTAACATTAATTCGTCGAGTAACTCGGAATCGTTACCTTAGCTAGCAAAAATCAATTAGCACCCAAAATAAGAACTAAAGAAAAACCCGTCTACTAATCTTCTTCTAATATATACGAGTCACCAAACTCGTCTGCAAAATCTTCCCCTATAAGAAATGACAAGAATAATATTGTTAGTATTAAAACTTGATTTTCCATAATTAAAGTGTTGAAAAAGATTTTGTCGGAATTGAAAATAAACCGTACTTGAAGATGGAGAGCGAAGAGGAGATTCTAGAAATATAAGTTAGGACGGATTTGAATAAGAAATGAAGGTTTTATGATGATTTTGCTTAAGAACGATGAAGAAAGATGAAGAACGATGAAGAACGATGAAGAACACCAAGAACGATTAAAGAAAGTATTAAAAAGGTATTAAGTTGATTTATTGTAAAATGAAAAGATAAGTAGTGAAATAGAGTGGAGTGTGAGCTGTGTAAATATAGAGGAATTATGGAGTCGGGTTTTGAAATTGTTGTTACGGAATTGACTCGGGTTTAATAATTATATTACGGTAATTGATTAGATATAATTATATATTAAGCTAATTACATCAAATATCTAGATATTATGTTATTGTAATCAAAAGAAAGAAAATATCAAGTCCTATGAGAGGAAAAAGAGACGTGTAAAATGGAGAGAAATCGGATATGTTTTTAAGCGATCTGCGTAATTTAAACGGACCGATTGATAAAGTAACAAATATCTTAGATATTTGTATTAGTTTAATCAAATTAATTAAAAGATCTAATATGAGTGGAAAAAGGTGACATGGGGCGTGTGACTCATGCAAAAGTCGGGTTTCGGGTTTGTTTCGGGACTTAAGTTGACCCGGGAATAGTTAAATGACGTTCGGGGTTAAATCGTAAAACCTTCTCTTAAATTCCGAATAAATTCAAAATAATTATATTAAATTATCATAAATTCAAATAATTCTTAATAAAAATAAATTAAATTTATTATTTTTCAAATATAATTTCGGTCTTTAAAATTACGAGGTGAGTCGGGAAAAGTCAACGAAAGTCAAAGTTGACTTAAAAGTCAAGAAAAGTCAACGACGACTCAAAAGTCAAGAAAAGTCAAAGATGACTCAAAAGTCAAGAAAAGTCAAAGACGACTTAAAAATCAAGAAAAGTCAAAGACGACTTAAAAATCAAGAAAAGTCAAAGACGACTTAAAAATGGGATTCTCATGGAATCTCGCGGAAATTCCAAATACGAACCCGGAAATTCCAAATTCGACTCGAAACAATAAATTCTAAATTAAAACTTAAATCTGTTGAAAAGTATCCGTAAAATATTTTCCCTAGAAAAATAGGGTACTTTTCGGGTTGTTACAATTGTGCCTACCATCGAGGAAAGGGGCGTGATATAGAGAACTTCTATCGTCTCAAACACGAGATTCAGGATAGGATTGAGAATGGGACGATTCCGATCCCAACTGTTAAACCCAACAATATGATCAACCCTTTCGGTGAACACACAAACGCAACATTTGTCGTAGAGAACACGAACATGTCTTACCTAATGCGACCCATTTGCCGCCTCACCGAATTTTATGTCGGGATGGTTTACATGGATTTTTCTTAATATCTTCCTCGAGCAAAGAAAGAATTTAAATTCGGGGATATTTCCATTGATTGTACGCCGTACATTCTCCGAAGCAAGAATAAAATTAATGGGGTTTGGGATGACGATAAAGAAGATATCTATGTCACCGAAGGTGCAACCGTCCCACAAACCCATGAAGAAATATCAAGAATGAGGAGGGCGCCCTCGTTTCATCGAAAGGACATATCCCCTTTCCATTTTCGGGGTTATCCCTAATTAATACTATGCCACCCAAAGAGACCACCATAGTCAAGGCACTTGGTGAAGGGTTGACCTCATAAGCTTCCCTCATCAAGCAGCTCCAAAAGACTAAGGCAAATTTCTCTATCTGGGATCTTATACTAAGCTCGTTCGAACATCGACAAGCTCTAGTGCAAGCACTAAAGAATATGACGGTATCACCCTATACCTCCCCAGATAGCATGGTATGGTTCGTTGCTCAAAATCGGACGCAACTCACTAATGCTATGACCTTTTCTCACAAAGATCTTCCCCCATTTGGGCCTCACCGTTGCTTAGCCATGTACATCACGGGAGAATGCCGCCACAAACGACTCCCAATGACTCTCGTCGATGACGGGTCTGTAATTAACGTCCTTCTATTAAGGACCCCCCTTATTCTAAGCCTTGAGAAAAATGACATTACACCCACCACGCAAATGGCCCGAGCTGAATCTTTCAATTTGTTGCTCGGTAGGCCATGGATCCATGCTATAAGGGCCGTATCTTCTACTCCCCATCGAAAAATCAAGATTCAATTCCAGGGTAAGTGGTAACCATTGACGCCAATCCTATGGAAGTGATGGGAGAAGATATAACCTCGGAGGATCAATTGGATACCACTGTCGAGCCTTATGGATTGGAGGTGGTGAATGTAATCGTATCCGGGTATGAAATGTCAAATATGGACCTATACACTAGGAGCCATAATTGCAAAAAGTTCTCCGAACTGAAAAATACTTCGGCTACTCGTTGTACCCTCGAAGGAAGGATGTCCTTAGAATGAAGCCACCCCTCCCTAAAGGATCTAGATTTGGGCTTGGGTACGAGTCAGCCAATGAAGAACTCTCGACGAAGAAGACTTTGACCGAAGGTCGAGACATTGAGATGAGCACATACTTGCTAACTCTGAATGGCCATTTCGTGAAAGCTGGGGAGGATTGATCGTGCTTGTCGCGAGCCCGATACAAAGATAAATTACCCAGACTAGGCTAATAACAAATTAATGTAATTAGGGAAGTAGAGGTCAATCCTCAGGGAGATGGTGTTTCCTATAGAATGTGAAGTGTCTCGCAATTGAGTTTTATCTAACGAATTTTTGGGTTTTGGGATTTTGATATGTAAACTAATATAAAGCATAAATGAAAACAAAATAAAAACAAATGAAAACAATAAAGCAAGTGATGAAAAGCATCTAGGAAAGTAGGTTCACACATGTAGATTGACATATTGATGAAATTGGATTTGGAACATGCAAATAATTCATTGTGAGTTCGTAAGAATGATGTGTTCATTACAATCATAGATCAGATGGTCTAGCAGGCTTTTAGGCGATTTACTAGGTCTTAATCTACCATGTCATGCTTTGTCTATTCAATTCCCGTATCTCTACCTTGGAAAAGAATTCCATTCTAGTCAATGATTTTGGCCAAAAACCGTTAACTATCGTTACAATCCAAACATGCATAGACACAACGTTTTAAAAGCACAATTTCTTTATCCAATTATCATCTTTTAATTAATGTAACATGGCTACCCTACACCCTAGAAAGGTGACTACTCACTCATGAATATGTTTAAATCTAAGATGATATTAACAATGAAAACTAGGATAGACATGTTTATTTGATTTTGACGCTATTTAAAGACTCTCTATATGGCGATAATAACGACGCTAATTGACAATCTAAGAAATGAAATTACGATTATAACAACACAAAAACGAATCTAAGATAATATGGATAGAAAATAACAATCAAATGGAAAACATAAAGACATTTAAACAAGGGATAAAACAGAAATACCTATATGACGATCAATGACAATAATGATAACAATAATAGAAAATCCTTGCACATAATAAACAATCCACCAATTACAACGCTTGAACCACACAAAGGAGATTACAAGGATGAAATTCTTATTGTTCTAAACTAAAGTTTTGATGTAGAAAGGACAGAAATAAACTAAGACTAAAGACTAAAGAAGAAGAAAATGAGAGAAGGGAGGCTAGTTCCCCCTCCCTCCTAATTTAGATTTTGTAAAGAAATGTAGAAGAGAATTGTAGAAAGGTGTGTTGAGAAGAGTGGCTGGAGCTCTCTTTATATAGCAATAGGGTTTCGTGGGGAAGGGGTCAAGCATTAAACATATAGGACAAAAATAGGAAGTTGAAGCAATTTGTGCGGATCAGCAGGGATACCCGATCGGGTACACACTTACCCGATCGGGTAAGTGGTCATCCAGGTCCTTTTGACTAACGTTTCATCTCCCTTTGCTTTGACTTGACTTCCATCATCCCCCTTGACCTCTTCAATCGGGTTTGTTGATAGGGTTTGATGTAAAGCGATGAATTCTTCCGCCTAATTGATTGATCTTCCGACAACTACGAAACTATCTTTGCTTCTTCTCTCTTTTGAATTAGTGAACCTTCTTGAAATGCCTTTCTCTTAGTCAAACTTGCTTCTTCAAATCGTCGGGTTCTAGGCAAATGCTTGGGAATATAGAAAAAGGGCGTAGAAACGCCACTTTCCCTACAAAACAGGTTAGAACATAGGAATTCGCCTAGAAGACGATATTAGCTCATAAAAGTGGCTTAACAAAGCACAAATGACATACAAAACCGAGCTAAATTGGGGGTTAAAATCATACAAATATTCACTTATCAAACTCCCCCAAGCTAAACCTTTGCTTGTCCTCAAGCAAACATAACAAACAATACCAGGACAAGGTTGCAAGCATTGGCTACTATACCATCAAGAAACAAATCTCAACGTAAAACTTTGGAAACATAATGAATCATAACCCAAAAACAACGTGGGCAAGAATGATACATAAACATGGCTGAGATTTACATAACGGCGTAGCACAAAGAATTTCACTACAGATTTTCGGCTCTTGCATGATCTTTTGACAAATGGACTCTCACGGCACACTCGAACACTCATGTATGTAAAAGGTGATTTTCTTTATGTGTAAATGTTTTTGAGACACTCACCTATCTACGACTTATGAAAATGTGTCCGCAGTCTAATATGGTAAACAATTCAAAACACAAGTCAAAGATCATAATGCACATAGAAAAGAAGCCGAAAAAGATAAGAAGAAGGCTTTGGGAAATGGGTGAAAGGTGGACAAACAGTTATGGTCATGTGAAGGTTAGAATGAGCTAGCAACTGACCAATGATAAATGAATACTCAATCCAAACTTTCGATTAATTCCCACAAGACGAAAAACGAAGCCAAAAGGAACAAGTGGGCTTATTACACACGAAACACAAGGGTAATCTCCTTCTATTGATTTGACATTTTGAGGAGATACTCACAACTTCTTCTTTTATTTCTTTTTCTATCTTTTTCAATTTTTTTCTTTTTTTTCTTTTTTTCTTTTTTTCTTTTTCCTCTGAACATAACATCACTTTTGGAACAGTTTCGTTCTTCCAAATTCACTTTGACAGATAAGAACAAAATCTTCTCAAAAGATCACCCATACACCATAGTCTAGCTACTAGCTCAAAAGGTAGGCAGTTTTTATATGTAGCTATTATTTTGTGAAGCATTTGTATGAAGAGGCTAATTTGAGGTGTAATTCAAAGTGAAAAAGGCTTCAAATCTTAGTGAATCATGAATGCAATGCTTATAGGAATGAAATGAGAACCATACTTATGCGTTTTGACATGACACATATCACAAGGAGAACTACACACACCTAAATGAGACTGGGTATAGATGTACCAGCCTAAGGAGGTTCTACCTTACAATTTATGTAACTTGCCAAATGTCAAGATCATCAAGCGTACTCATCTATAGATTCATTCCATGTCTACTGTGTACAAGACTTCCCCATGTATGCATAATTCAATGAATATTGAATCATTATAGTTTGAAAGCTCTAAGTTTTGGGAAATGTAACATGATAGCATGGTAAACAAGCAAGCAAAGCATGAAAAACATTCAATTGTGTTCAAAATTTTAAGATTTTCTCAAAAATCCCAATTAGTTTTCTCAAAAATCTTCTCTTTCTTTTATTCAAAATTTGAAAAATGATCAACTAAAATGCAAAATGGGAAAATGCAATCCCTCCCCCAAGCTAAACATCACATTGTCCTCAATGTGAGCACAAAGACAAAATATGCAATGAGATGCTTAATGGGGAAAAGGAAAAAATGAAAGAAGAGTGAAGCTTACTAGTCAGCTCGGACTCCCCCAAGCTGGTCTTTTGGACTTGACAAGGAAGGTCTTTATAGATTCTTCAAAAACGCTTTCATCTGCAAAATAAATCCTAACAACGAAAAAGGGAATACAAAAATAAAAGTGCAAAAAGAAAAGAAACACGGGTTGCCTCCCGAGAAGCGCAATTTAAAAGTCTTGCTAGACTCCATTTCTTTCTTTGAAATCATCCTTTATCTTTAAACTCACTATCATCCAAGCTCATCATCATAGCGTTCTTTACATTCTCCATCCATTCCAAGCTTTTCCGAGAATAGCCTCTTCTAGCACTTTTAGCAGTAGTGCTTTTAGTATGCTCACCTGCAAGAGAATCAACACTAACCTGTGCCTCCAACGTATCCTTCAGTAAGGATCGAGGCATAGAAGAAACAACAGAAGAGTCATCAACATTAAGCACATAACATGAGTCTTCTAACACAGGACTCCTAACGGTGGAATTTTTACTAAAAATCACCTTGTCATCTCCTATCTCTAATGTCAACTTCCCATTCTTGACATCAAAAACTGCACCAGTGGTGTGCAAAAAGGGTCTTCCCAAAATGATTGGGATTTGAGAGGCCTCGGCCATGTCAAGTACTAGAAAGTCAACGGGAATGAAAAACTTACCAACTTTGACGGGCACATCTTCTAAAACACCCATAGGTTGTTTTAGAGAACGGTCCGCCATTTGCCAAGTAATATTAGTGCATTTCAAAGCACCCATGTTAAGTTTTTCAAACATAGAAAATGGCATGACACTTACACTAGCACCTAGGTCGCAAAGGGCCTTATCAATGGTATACGTGCCTATAGTGCAAGGGATGGAGTAACTACCAGGGTCCTTAAGTTTTGGTGGAGACTTATTTTGCAAGAGTGCACTACACTCTTCAGTGAAAGCTACGGTCTTCATCTCATTAAAAGATCTCTTGTTTTTGAGGACTTCCTTTATAAACTAGGAATAAGAAGGAACTTTGGAAAGCAATTCAATGAAAGGAACTATTACCTTTAAGTTCTTGACAACGTCAAGAAACTTACTATACTTTGCCTCCTGCTTGTGCTTGGCTAATCTTTGGGAAAATGGGACTTTGATCTCAATAGGTGTGACAACCCTCGCGAATGCGGAAATATAAAACATACAAGCATGTGAAGTAAATTGCGGAAATACGGTATTTTAAAAACTTTTATACATTCAAGATAGATAAAACGAGGAGTGTCAAAATATTACAAACTAAGTGCGGAATATAACAAAGAGACGGAGTATCTCAAAATGTTAGCAAAGAACTAGTGTTTAGCACACTAGCTAATTAACGACTAGAGGTGAATCTTCCAGGGACAACGCCCGCTAGCTCACACCCGAACCCAAAATAGCATAAGCAAAAAGCCATCCATGCAAGCAACCTGCTCATTCATGAAAAACATGAACGCCACAATCAGTGGGGAGTAACTCCGGGTTCTCCCAGCCATATCACATTAAACGTACATAAAAGGAAATACAAAAGTACAGCATGCATACATATAGATATACATGTGAGATACGATAAGGATAGATAGGCAATCCAATATATAATGATAAAAGCATTGGAATACAAATCGATACA
>JAIUZE010035504.1:0-12039 GCA_022085475.1 Heliosperma pusillum | reverse complement strand
TGATATAATGGTAAAATATTACTTAAAATGTTAAGTACATATGATTCATTTATTTGTATCATATAATTGTTATATGATCAAATTAACACTTAATTATACAAGATAATTAAGCATATGATTAATAAGTATTTGTGGGACAAATATCAAAAATCAAAATGGATCAAAATAGGCCTCTCATGGCCGGTTTACATGTAGTGGTTGGTGATGATGGTTGCTCTTATTCATACTCACAAGCAACATGTGATTATGACATGAATAGTAAACCTAAAATCATTTTATTCACTACAACACATTACCACTTTGCATGGCAATAAAATAAGGAAGAAAATCACCTCTTTTGGTGAGTAATATGACCGGCCAAAGTGACTATAATAGAGCACTTTTGGTTGTTCATTAACTACTTCTTGTTTTTCACTTGTTTTGACATATCTCTCTAAAATACTCAACTTCTCTCTAAACTCTCATATATACTAATATTCTCTACATATTACTAGTGTAGTAATACCATAATATTAGTAGTATTTATCTTACTTATTATCTAGTTAATAATAAGGTAAGATTATTTGGGTATAATCTTGGGTGCAACAAGAAGGAGACCTTCTACTTTGGAGGTTATTTTTGGAGGATCATCCACTTAATTTCATGCTCAAGAACAATAAGAAGGAGTTCTTATTGTGCACATATTGAACCGAAAAATCCCAATGTAAGGATGTTTTGGTCTTATCTTTTCTTTTATGCTTTTATATTTGCATCCATGATAACTAGATCCTAAATCATTAACTTAATGTAATTTAATGAACTAATTAGAGGAGTCTAATTAAAGGTCTAGGACTTTCATGTGGTATCAGAGCTCAATTGTTACATGCATGTCGATTTTAAGCATTAAAATCGAGTTATACGATAACTTGGGTAAAATTGAAAATTGTGTTAAAAATTGGTTTGCACGAAATTTTTGATTTTAATGCATACCTACTGACCTCAAAATGGTTGTGGTCAAATTTGGTGATTTTATGGATTAATTTGCTATTTATTTTGATTTATGGCCTTTAAATCATGTTAATATGCATGTTTTATGTTAAAAGTTAACTAAAAATAGTTGCATGTTGATTCTGGCCATGAAATTTTGATATGATCTCACATGCATGTTGTAAATACTGTATGTAACGTTTCGTGTTTTTTAAGTAACTTTTGCATGATGATTGATTTTTATAAGATAAAAGTCAATAAAGTGAGATTATTATGATCATAAAATGAAACGTCCTTTTCTGGTCTTGAAAATTTTTGGTACATTTTATAATCTGATTTATATCATCTTGGTGAAATTTTATAATTTGTTTCACTATTTTACTATATTTAATGGTTTTTATTTGATAAAACCGTTGAATATTAAGTTATTTGTTCATAAAATTTATTCAAACTTTTTGGGCAAATGTTTCTGATTTTTAGAGTTCCTGTAAATGTTCCAGAATGTACAAAATTTTTGGTTTCAAATTTTTATGAGTTTTATATTTTATTTTTGGGTTTATTTCATAAATGTTATGATTAAATCTCTATATTCAGCAAATACCATCAATTCGAACTAATTAAATAAAAACAAAGTTAATGGGGACTAATTTTGAGTTATAAATCAGTTTAGATAATTAGTTTAAGCTTAAATACGATTTAAGTGTTGATTATTGATTTTTAATGGGTAAAAATCGATAAAATCCATAAAACCGAGCTAGAATGAGCATGATAAGTGTTAAGGGCGATTTTGGCATGATTTTTACAGCATTTTATTTATGTTGTTATTTTTGAATGAATGAATGTCATTTATTTAATTTTAATGCAAGTTGTACCTAGTATGGCCTAGATTATTTTAATCGGTATTACCCGTAATGTAAGGGAATACCGATTCGGTTGTAATTTTATTTGCGATCTCGTATCGCCATTTGTAATAATTTAATTTCATTTTTAGATCAAATGTATAATAGGAATTTTTATTTGTATCTTTTTGTAATTAATTATTATAAAGACGGAGATTCCCGAAGTCGGTGTTCCAAAAGACGGTGCCATGAAGAGGCAAGGGGCCAAGGAGTTGGTTTCCGATTTTGTAATCTACTAGTTAATTAGATTAGCTAGGTGGCCATACTAGGATTTATTATTTGCTTGCTTTATTTTTCCGCTCATGCCAAAATCGCCAACATGCATCTTTATTTCTCGATTGTCAATTCAAAGTTATTCAAAATTCACCGACTTAGTTCGCTTATAGGGAATTAATAACAAAATTGACAAGACCTCTCACATAACTTAAAAAATTGAGATTTAGCCTTACCAATTAGTAACACCTATGAACCCCGTGTTCATTAGGGCTACCACGCTCGTGGGTCCCTTTTTACCTCGGGTAAGTAGGGTGATGCGATCACAAGCCAAAATTGGATTGGACTCAACGAGATAAGCGTTATCTTGGGACTAGGAGATGGATTTAGTTGAAATCCGTCAACAAGAGTTCTAAGGATAGAATTAGTCAAGTATTGACTTACCATTTTTAGATAAAGGTAGCATGCGATGACTATTTTTGTCTAAATATGGGTCTTGGAATCACTTATATAATTTCGTGAGGGGTCATTATATGAGTGACTTGTTAAAATTGTTTTACAAGTGAATTATTATAAGCAATGAATGTTTATTTTCCGTTGATATTTATTTTTATTCGCGCAATGACAATTATTTTTCTTCTATGAACTTGTAAATCCGTTCAATCGTGGAAAAGGTTTCCATTATTTTATACGGTAGCATTTTGATTGCAATCTCCGTTTAAACCACCGTAGCTAAGACAAAATGAATTTTATCTTTTGATCCTCATATTCACCATTGCAAATGTCTCTTATGAAGAGTAAATGAATAAGTCACACTTAGTCAAAAGCGTTTTGAATATTTAGTGACGCCTTCTTATAACAATGGTACATCAATTTTTGCTCCAAAGAAAATATTTGTATTTTGGTATGTCGTCATAATGCTCCTTATCGAGGCTTACCTCAAAAGAGGCCAAATCAGTTGGGACGACTAGGTTAATCGATTTATTTGAAATCATGAATAACCATCAACCGTAGACACTTCATGAAAGTTTTATCCTTTTGAAGGAAAAACCATGAATGAAATGAAGAATAGTCTTCACAATAATTCTAATATACTTGTCTAAATAGAGATTCATGAAAGTGAGTGGGAGCACTAAGAATGATGTTTATATTCTTAACTGTTAAGACGAGGTTCAAGAGTAGGTTGGCTAGACTTTGACACAAGGCAAGGGAAAAAGGCAAGACTATTTTGAATAGTAAAGTCAAAACCCAAGCAAGGTGTCGAACCCAACTTTTGACGATTCTATTTTACAGTGTAGGACACAAGAAAAGAATCTGCCCCAAGTTTTCTAAAGAGTTAGAAATTGGGTGTACTATTTTCACCCATAATATCTATATGATCGACATTTATTTTGCTAAATGCAATTTTTGGGTATTAGATACCCATTATGGTTTTCATCAATGTATTCAATGCATATAATAATGATTCGTGCGACGACTAACCATGATTAAATGTCGACCTACAAGGGAAATATAACTATTGTAGTTTTATTTTCATAGAGACATATAAAAGTTATAATGTGATCAATCTAGTTTTGAATTTAGAGGTATACTTTAATAAACGTTATTATGTACATGACCTCTAAATAAAGAATATAGTATCCACTTTTGTGTACGACACAAGTGTTTCACTTTTGTGAATAGAACAAGCGTTGTATCTATTTATGCCTATACTTGGTCAATAGGTTATCCCATACCAATCAAAGGTAATTATATTCTTGACCTAAACTAGAAATTACTTGTCATATAGATTCAAAAAGGCTCAAAGTTGGTGACCCAAATCTAATCTTAATTCTGGATTGTGTAGCACATAAAAGGCTAGTATCGACTAGTATCGACTAGTATCCCTAAAACCATTTGATTTTGAATCTTATGGTGTGTGCGAATCTTGTATTCAAGGCAAGATGATTCGTGCCCTTTTGTTAAAAAGGAAATCGAACTAGTGAGTTATTGGCCCTATTACATAAGAATATGCGTGGACCAATAACAAACACAACCAGAGATGGTTATGACTATTTCACTTTTATTTACCAACGATTTAAGTAGATATCATGTTTGATTCTACTTAATGAGGTGCTATGAGAAATCTTTGAAAAGTTCAAAGAGCTTCAATGTGAAGTAGTTAATCACCAAGAGTATTAGATGAGGACTTACGAGTAAATCGTAACTATAAATATCTAAGTATTGACTTTGATTTTCACCAAAAGTATTGTGAAATAGTTTCACAAGTTAACTTCTCTAACACACATTATTAGATAAGGTGTTGTTGAATAGAGAAACAGAACCATATACGATATGGTTTTGTCTTTGTCAAGTCAAAATGAGCCATTTAACTAACCTTGGGATCTTAATATTTTTGTATGCTATTTCTTTTCCCACCATATTAAAACACATCTAAAACAGTCTGATTTCATTCCATATACGATATGGGTAGGTAGCGTACCTAATTTATAAGTTATTTGAATGAAACAAGTGCTCAATAATCCCACATTGACCACGAGAACAAAGCGTTTGTGACTCGTGATGCTGTCTTTCAATAAAAATACGATTATTTATTGATAAGACAGACTGGGAGAAAATGTTTCAAAAGCCACAAACTGAGCATATGGTCCGGAAAACGTTTTCCTCATTGCTTGTTCAGTAGTTGTTTCTTCGGAACCTAGGAGGTCAGGTGGAATTTTATCACTCCTTAATAGTGATGAATTCTAATATGTGACTTATAAAAGACTATTTTTAATCCCAACTTCTTGCTATGGCTTAGAGTCATATGATTCGTAATGGACTCCATGCATGATGGTCAGGTATGTGACCAGATAAATTTTACTTGAAGAAGTACGACCTCTTCAATATAAATTGATTTTTAAGATCGAAATTTGCATGGATAAACATTACAATGTTTTCAGAGATAAATGGGTATGCAAAGAGTTTTGCACTAACCTTAATTCTTCGATCCATTCGAATATACTTAGCGATTACAGCATATCATAATAGTATGATGTCATTGACTGTAAACACACCCGGAAATGTACCCTATTTTTCTAGTAGAAATATTTTACGAAATCTTTTCAGCGATTTACGTTTTTAATTATCTTTTATGTTTCGAGTCGAGTTTAGAATTTCCGAGTTCGTATTTGGAATTTCTGTGAGATTCCATGAAAAATCCCGTTTTTAAGAGGCGAGTTTGAATTTTCTTGACTTTGGAACCGTCTTTGACTTTCGTTGACTTTTCCACTTACTCACCCTACATATACTCCCTCATAACCTACCTCCCTCACAACTCAACCTCCTCTTCCAACACCAAAACCCCATTAAAACTCCATCACCTTATAACCTTAAGACGGAAGTCATTTCTCCGTCTCTCAACGAAACTCGACGATTTTTATATAAATCTTCTCCTCTCATCCTTCTCTTCATTTTCATACCATAAAATCCTCATTTCCATCAACTTTTTATAAAACCCATTTTGTAGATCTAAACTTAAGACGGGCATAAATTCTTCATTTCTTATCCGAATTCAGTTCCGTTTGATGTTCCGGAATCCTCTCTCCGCCCTCTTCCTTCCTATGTAAGTAAAATACTGATCTTTAAACTTTATTTTTAGTCTAATTTTCCAGAATTTCGGTCTACCTCAATATAGTGTTAAAAGTTAGTTTTTGGGTTAATTTTGAAGATTTGGAACAAGGAATCCGGTTGTGTCTTGGGCTTGCTTAAAGATTGATAATTCGGAGTACTAAAAAGGTAACGGTGAAGGGTTACTCGATATCATTTACGTGTTTTACATGATTTCCATGTTAGAATTCGTTTTTGGATTACCATTAGAAAGCTTAGAAATTATGATTTTGATGATGATTGTTGTTAGTTGATGATTGTTGATGATGAATATTGATTGTTGATAGTTGATAGAAGTAAATTAGGAAAATTGGAAATGATAGGAAGGTGTTGTTGGTTCTCGGGTGAACTCGTGTAAATTTACAGCACCGACCCTTTTTGGTAGAATGATCATATCTCCTTCGTTACTTGCTTGATTTGGGCTTGTGACCACTCGTTGGAACCGTAAGAGGATAAGCTATCACCTCGACTTCGAATTTCTGCATTCCCATATCTAGAACTCTAGTTATGACCGTTTGAAGTGAACCCTTGTTTTAGTTAGTTTCCAAACTTGTTGTTTTGGAGAGGTATCTATGTTTCTTGTTTATTATGCTTCGTAAACTTGGTCTAATGCTTATGTATCATGTATTGATTCATGTTTATCATAGTTACATTTATATAATGCCATGTTCACATGTTTTGTGACGGTTTTTGGTATATCCCTCTTTTGAGTCGGTTTTACATATGTTATGATTTGAGCACTAATGATTTTGTGCTATGAACTCTCATTTCCCGGCTACACCTTATACTCGTTAGACTGGAATGTCGGAGCGATGGGGTGTATCCTTGATGCTTATATGCATGTTTAGTGGGGATATGACGACGTTGTTAGGAGGCGAACGCAATGCGTTGGTCGACCCGACCGTCAAATGTTGTATACTTGCGAGGTGGTGTTATTGCATGTAGCGTACTAGCTTGACTTTTGACTATCGATCTCTTTCCGCCTCTTTCGTGAAGGTTGACCGAATTTGGGGTACTCGGCGTCTATGATTGACCGAGTCTTGGATGTGGAACGTCTTACCACATGTCGAATCGGGAAACGTCTTATCCCGAGAGTCTGGCCAGGTTTAGACTAGGACCGTATTATGATCGTCGTCCTACCGAGAGGATTAGAGTCTTGTGTGTACGAAACGTCTTATCGTACATGATTCCAGGAAACGTCTTATCCTGTGAACTTGTTTTGTCTAGGTCATGAGTATACGAAACGTCTTATCGTATACGGTTCCGGAAAACGTCTTATTCCGTGAGCCTCCATTGGCTTGTCTTGCTATTGTACACGATGCTAGTGCGTTTCATTTACCGTGAGAGATGTCGTCAATATATTGGTATGGTTGGATGAATGATTATATGATTGATCATTGAATGACATGGCATGGTTTGTTTGTCGAGTCTCAATCTTATCAAGTATATGCCGCTAACGGTGAGATGTAAGCCCTAGTGAGTATATAGTTGACTAAGAGTGTCTTTCCCAAGTCTTTGAATATCATGATGGATTCGGATTTGTGCCTCTTATGTTCTTATCATTATCTATAGAATTGCCTATCTATTCTTATTGTATCTCACATGTATATCTATATATGCATTCTTTACTTTTGTATTTCCTTATATGTACGTTAAAGGTGATATGGCTGGGAGAACCCGGAGTTACGCCCCACTGATTGTGGCGTTCATGTTTTTCATGAATGAACAGGTTGCTTGCATGGATGGCTTTTTGCTTATGCTATTTTGGGTTCGGGTGTGAGCTAGCGGGCGTTGTCCCTGGATGAAACACCTCTAGACGTTGTTTAGCTAGTTGCTAATTCTATTTCGAAAATACCCCATCTATTTCAAAAATACCCCATCTATTTCGAAAATACCCCATCTATTTCGAAAATACCCCATCTATTTTGTAAGATCATTTTTACTCGTTAACCTTCTGGAGAGACTTCTTCTCTTGATGTAGTATAATTCGTACTTTAGTTTGTAATATATGACACTCCTCGTTTATTTAAACTTGCATGTATAAAAGTTTTTAAAACTTCATATTTCCGCTATATAATTCACATGCTTGTATGTTTTATCTTTCCGCATTCGCGAGGGTTGTCACACTGATTGTATTATGCTCTCTCCCTTCTATCTAGGTGCTTCTTTCTCTTCCAACCTATTTGCCTCTTGGAAATTACACTAGATAGTTCCTCCATCTTACCATTGGTATCCTTACCTTCCTCTTGTAACATTTTTATGGATGTCATACCCATTTGTTTGTGGTATATTATACTTAGTAGGAAGAACTTTGAATTTTGTGGAATATTAGTGTTTGTTAGAAGGAACTTGTGATTTGAGGAAAATGGTATAGATCTAATTTCACCCTATGGTGGTGAGAGTTGGTACCTTGAGGAAGAAGTTTCGAATATGGTACCTAACCATCCTATTAAGCTAGTTTCATGTTCAGATGATGATAAGGATTTTAGGATAAACTTAGGAGGAAAATCTCCTAGTGGTTTTAGACTATGAAAGCTTAATGTTGCAATATCGTTTTGATGATCGAAATAATCATAATGATAGTTGGTAGTTGTGGTTAAGAATTTTAGTGATTCTTTAAGCGTTACTTGGGAAATTATGGTCTTTAAATGTTGGACCCTAACGGGAATAATTACCTTGTGGAATTTTGGATTTGGATGACCAAACTTGAGGAATATTGTCATAAGCGAAAACCGATGTGTTGAGAGTTTAAAGGAGCTAAATAAATTGATTACGGTCGCATTGCCCTATGTTTGGCAAAAGTTAAGTGAATCGAGATTTGTGTGACTAATCTCTTTGAGGTTTCGTGATTCAGCTTTTGAGGATGAGAAGGTTCATTGTTAATAATTAGAGTAATGAATTTTGAATAAATTGGATTAAAGGATTTCATAGTAAGTCCTTTACTTTGAGGTTGTTAGCGGTCTTGTTTCCCTAATTATAAATATTTTGATGGTGATTTCCAATAAGAGTTTTGATGGACCTTAGAAGATTTTAATTGAATTTAAATAATTGGGAATTGTTACTCGATGTGTCATGCTTATGAAATATTTTGGTAGGAATCTGATGATGGAAAATGTTGAGGATATATGCACTCTCTTGAGGACTAGATTCTGGTGCAGTTAGGGTTGTCGAGTTACGATCGACATTTGAATTATCATAAATGGAAGATAGTATTGTGGTTCATTCCTCTCTCTTTCCTCAAATTGATCTTTAGTCAATCCGCTACTTTTCAATCCTTTCCCGTTTTAGTCCTTTGTAATCGTTTGAGCGTACCTCCTATTAT
This sequence comes from Heliosperma pusillum, assembly GCA_022085475.1. Lineage (NCBI taxonomy): Eukaryota > Viridiplantae > Streptophyta > Magnoliopsida > Caryophyllales > Caryophyllaceae > Heliosperma > Heliosperma pusillum. The sequence continues at coordinate 2,991 of JAIUZE010035504.1, read as the reverse complement.
CACGATTTGTGATTTCGATGTTCGAATCGCTCTACGTTCGTGTAATGTCTTCTTGTTGTGTTTCTATCCTTGAGAAAACTTTCAAAATCTCCTTCTTTCTTTCCTCTTTCCATTCGATTTATTCTTTCGAATATTCCGTTCCTTCTATCGAATATCATTTCTGATAGGTAGATTAATAGAAGCTTTAGTTAGAAATTTTAGGCATAGATAGTAGAGTTATTACCTTTACTATAAAATTTTTGAACTAAAAGCTTTTGGAAATGTTTTATGATTTCAAGTATTTTACCGTCAAGGAGTGTTGAGACTTGTTATTGGAGACGTTCGATAACTAGTTTTCTCATTTATTGATGCAAAAATGTATCTTTTAAGTCTTTGACTTGGGACGTCGATGTTCTTAACTGCAGACGAGAACCTTCCGTCCCATTGATAAGACCCTATATTTTTATTACAAGTATATTTTTAACGGTTTTGAAATAGACCTACATATATGTAACATTACTTCTTCTAAGTTTCGAGGACGAAACTTTTTAAAAGGAGGGGTGATTGTAACAACCCGAAAAGTACCCAATTTTTCTAGTGAAATATCTTACGAATACTTTTCAGTCTGTTTAAGTTTTAAAGTGGAATTTATTGTTTCCAGTTGAATTTTGAAATTCCGAGTTCGTATTTGGAATTTTTGAGAGATTCCATGAGAATCCCGTTTTTAAGTCAACTTTGACTTTCGTTGACTTTTTCCGACTCGCCTTGTAATTTTGAAGACCGAAATTTTATTTAAAAAAATAATATTTTTAATTTATTTTTATTAAGATTTATTTGGATTTATGAAAATTTAATATAATTATTTTGAATTTATTTGGAATTAAAGAATAACTTTTACGGTTTTAACCTGAACGTCATTTAACTATTCCCGAGTCATTTTAAATCCCGAAACAAACCCGAAACTCGACTTTGGCATGAGTCACACGCCCATGTCACCTTTTTCCACTCACTTTGGATATTTTAATTAATATGATTAAACTAATAATAATATCTAAGATATTTATTAACTTTATCGATCCGTTAACGAAAATTACACAAATCGTTTACAAAACAGACCCGACAAGCACCATATCACACGGCACTCCCTCCTCTCTTAGGCCTTGATATTTTCCTTTCTTTTGATTACAATAACATAATATCTTGATATTTGATTTAATTAACTTAATATCTAATTAATTACCGTAATATAATTATTAAACCCGAGTCAATTCCGTAACAACAATTTCAAAACCCGAACTCCATATTTTCTCTATATGTACACGGCCCAACCTCACCATTACTCACTAACAACTTTTCATTTTACAATAAATCAAATTAAGATCTATTTAATCGTTCTTATCGTTCTTCATTCGTTCTTCGTTCTTCATCGTTCTTCGTCGTTCTTGAGCAAAATCATCATAAAACCTTCATTTCTTATTCAAATCCGTCCTAACTTATATTTCTAGAATCTCCTCTTCGCTCTCCATCTTCAAGTACGTTTTATTTCCAATTCCGACAAAATCGTTTCAACACTTTAATTATGGGAATTCATATTTTAAGTTCTAATAATGTTTTTCTTGTCATTTCTTATAGGGGAAGATTTTGAAGACGAGTTTGGTGACTCGTATATATTAGGAGAAGATTAGTAGGCGGGTTTTTCTTTACTTCTTATTTTTGGTGCTACTTGATTTTGCTAGTTAAGGTAACGATTCCGAGTTACTCGACGAATTAATGTTACATACCTTTGTATCTTTTGTTTTTGTTCATGTTATTGTTATTTATGGTTTTGGTAGTAACATGATAAGTAGTTATGATTATTATGTGGTATGGAATTTTTAACATGTTTAGTGTTCTTGACATATTTGGGATGATTTATTTATAACCATGATTTTTGTATGCATGATGGTTAAATTGATTGTTAAAAATGGATGTTGTTAATTAAAATCATGTTAGCATTTATTTGGAATGGTGGTGATGTTGGCCGTGTATGGTGGTCACGGGTGGGGCTGAGAACCGGCCGGTTCAGGCCTGGTTCAGCCGGTTCAGGCCGGTCCAGCCAGGTCTGGGTTGGTCCGGGGTTTGGTCCTTGGGAGTTGTGTCGATACTTGTTAGTTTTGTTGTTGTTTTGACGGGTTTTAAATATGTTAAGCATGCGGGAAATATTAAGAAACGGTTTTAAATATGACGACCCAAAACAGGCCCAAACCAGGCCCGTGGGCCCAGTCCAGGCCTGTGTCTTGTCGGCCCAAATCAGCCCATGAGTCCCCTTTCTTGGACTTGTGACGGTTTTTGAGTAATTGTTATTTTATCGTGTTTTGTAATATTTAGCAAGTGAGAAATGTTAATAAGTAAAATATTTAATTAAAAGGTTTTTCATAAAATTATTATTTCTCACATGTTAGAAATTATAATACGAGATCGTAGTTTAATTTGATATCCTTTAAGTCAAACGGGTTTTGGTATGGTATATTAATTCACATGTTAGAAGTTTAATAAAATAACATGTAATGAATATGATGATTTTTATGTTCAAGTCTATGTGGTAAAGACTCTGTTTCTAGCCGGTTTGACCAAACGGGTTTGGTCAAACTAAGATCTAGTCAGCCCCGTTTTGAATGATGACCCGTCGCGGGACTAGGGTCGGGGATTTGTCTTCAGGTAAGGTTTTATTTAATGAATGAATGAATGAGCCTTAGTAGATATGAGGCGATATGATATTTGAATATGATTATATGCAATTAGTCACATGATAGGATGTTTTTCTGTGACTGTTAAATTATATGGTTGGTGTCGTGTTGACTAAGTACCCATAGAGAATTATGAGTATATGGCGTCTTGACCATTCTAATTCTAAATGATTATCTTGGACCATGTCATAGATAGGCCTTACTATCTTTAACGAGTATATAGTTCACTGCTTGATAGCTTTTGTGTTCCGGCCTGGGGGGCTTATCTCCAAGTCGGAGCATGGCT
>JAIUZE010035500.1:0-17426 GCA_022085475.1 Heliosperma pusillum | reverse complement strand
AAGCCCCATTTTCGATCCCCTAAACAACCCTCTAATTACCCACGACACAAACAACCCATTCCCTTATTTCGCGCAGACCAAACCAGTTTCAAAACAACCTCAAATCGATCCAACTCCACCTACCCATTAACCCTAACCGGTATCCACATCTCCCTACCCATACTAGATCCCTAAACTTCCAAGCAATCCCCTCCCAAAACTCTAAACCAAACTGCTTTTGCAGCAGCAAAACAGTCCTACTAAAACTTCTCCTCTCACATTCAAACCCTCTATAAAACCCCGACACCAAGTCCATTAACAACCCTTAGTCTCCTAATACACCTTACACTGAAGAAAAACTCAAAAACTAAGCCTAATAAAACCCTAAGAACAACCTAAACCGTCACACCAAAACAGAGCAGGAACTGCTCTGATTCGGTTTCCAACCATGACTTTGAGGTCAGATTTCTCCCAATTCCGACATCCTATTGTGGTACACAGTAGGACCACAGAGGACAAGCGTCAAAATACGCATTTGTGGAGTCGCTACCAATTTTTATAGGAAATTAGAACCGTTCGAATACTTTATGCCATGCCAAGACCCAAAGTAATGACATGAACACTAAGAACGCCTTACCCTTAGCATTCTATGACTAGAATGACTCTCGTGTATGCCAATGAACACGGATGTTCACAGAGATCTAGAGTAAGAGTTGAGGGTATGTATTAGGAAGCTCTTTAATCGAACCCCTAATCCTGCCCGCCTCGATAGCGGCCTCTACTAATGATTAGGGAAATCGTTCATACTTGATATGTTATCGATTGTATGCATTAAATCAAACATCCAACATTTTTATCCTAGCATGTGAATTAGATTATGTCGGTGAACATGCAATTAACACTCAATTATGTCGAAATTGGGAATTTAGAATTAATTACATATGAGAGAAAAACGAAATCCTACAATTACAATGATTAACTAAGATGACAACGGATTACCGGATCCACGTCAGAAATATATCTAAAACGGAGATTTAAATAAAAGGAAAAAATATTTGAAAACTAAAAGGCAGATTAAGAGCGCTATTACGACTAATAGTTAGTTAGTTACGTAGTAAAAGCTACGTCAAAACGAGAATGGAAGTTCAGCGACAAAAGTCAACCCAGAACAGGCGCGGTAACAGTTGCATCCTCTGGAAGAGGCGCAAGGCTCATTGCGTCTGTTCTTGAGTTGAACTCTGACTATAAGGTTAGAATCGCGAGTACTTAACATTCGTTTGTATATTTAGGGTTGATTTTTGACCTATAACTCAAATGGAAATGATTTTAACATGTTAATTACACTACAATTTGTACCAATAACGAATTTTAGAGATTTAATATGAACAAATCGAATCTCCAAGACCCAATTTTGACTTAAAGACGAAACGTTTGACATGAAAGACTATAAAAAAGAAAAGGAATAAAATAACGGAATCGCAGGAACCAGAGGACCAAGAAGAAGATCAGGAGCAGGGCAGCCTCTTGAAGAGGCGCAGCAGGCGATGCGATCCTTCCAGAAGGCGCAACTGCTACTGAGTTTCTTCTCGATGTCTGATGACTACTAAAAAGATTTTGTAAAAAGGTTTTGTTTTGAAAATCGATTTTGAACTTACTTCTGACGTGATTCTTACATTAATTGTAAAATAATACATATAAAAGACGGGATTTACACCCTCAGACTTACATGTTTGACGAAACAAGATTAACTAAGTTAACTTTTAGTGATTGCTCGACACGAGTGTACGTTGAAAGTACCCTCGTTAGTGAATCTAGATTGATTGAATTAAATTGATTGATTGTGCAGTAGTCAAATGGGTCGGTCTTGCAACGTGGTAGGTACTCAGAAGGATCTGAGCTTACGTGGTCGATTGATCAAGCACGTAGATGTTGAAAGCTTAGAGCAAAGTCTAGAATGCAATGAGATAAAAGAAGGGCGGAACACTCACGTGCCTTAAATGTGAGAACGGAGCTCTCCTTTTATAATAGAAAATGTGAAGAGTTTTGGAAGAACTCAAACTTATCTGAAAACGGAGGAAACGGGCTGGGGAAGGGGCGCAGCAAGAGCTACGATCCTTCAAAGGGGCGCATCACCAACAACTTTATTTCCCCAGAGGTTTCCTTTTGAGGAAGGAAGATTTCCACGTTTTTATTACGGAATTGTGGCAAATCTATACTTTCCTTTTGAAAGATAAGAGATATATTTTATTAAAAATATAGAATTTGAAGATTTAATAAATATTCAGAATATTCTAGAGCGTTCCCACTCGCCATTCTAAAACGGTGTCTAGAAAATGAAGCGGTTTTCGACCCGGACTCCAAATGAACTCTAATGACTGTCAAAACGAGCGTACCGGTGCGTAGATGACGACCAAGTGGTAGACACATGTGTTTGAGCTATCACTTGACGATAAACTTACGAACTGTCATAAATCGTTCCGCATACCAAACATGCGGCCCAATCATCACTGGGCTGTTGGCGGAAGTGTTGGAGCTAGTGTCCTCCACAGATAGTGTGATAACATGAATAAATGTCTTACAGGTTCACAGGGTATACTTAGTATTCTTATCAGTTGATTAACGTTTATCAATAACGGTTGGCTTGCTAAGAGTTGGACGTTATTGTCATTTTAATGGTGGTGATCAACTGGTCCCTAAAAGTCACACCTAAAGGATGTGTCTGAGAGATGTGATTATATGAATAATATAATCATATTGATGCTTTATTATATGACTAAAAGGTTAGTCGATGTATATGACTAAAAGGTTAGTCAATGTAATGATGATATGATTATTTAATAACGATTAAATAATATTAGCTTAGACGAATTAAATGTAATTCGTAATTGAATATAAACCGTTATATTTAATCAATGTATATAATATAAGCTTGAACGAATTAAAATGTTAATTCGTAATTAAACATAATATGTTATATTTAATTAGCAAATTATAAATATACGGATATTTATAGTTGACGTATATATTATATTACATGCTAATATAACCGAAAAAAGAAAAAAAAAGTAGTATCTTTCTCTTTTAATTTTTCGGCTAAATAGGAGATAAAATAAGGGATAAAGATCTCCTATTATTCTTTTATGGTAACTAGGTCAAAAACCCTAATAACAAGAGTAGTAAAAAGAGGAGAGACTCCTCCTTCTACCCTTGGAGGCTCACGGCCGAAATAGAGCAAAGAAGAACAAGAAAAATTCTGATTTTCTCTCTAATTCTCTCTATCAATCATCATCACACAAATGAAAAAATTAGCAGTAACTTTTCTCTAAAATTCTAGCACAAGCAAGGCATATCTTGGAGCATCTTGGGTGCAACAATTAGGAGAATATCGATTTCGATATTGTTCATAGGCCAAATTTGCTAGGACCACAGGTTAATTCTAGATTCATTATAATTTTATATTATGCAATTCATTTATGACTCGTAATTCATATACTATAGTTTCGTTATAATCCGTAATTTAATGACGAAATATACCGATATTTCCTACAAGTGGTATCAGAGCCAAGGGCTACGAAATTATTTTATATGTTTTCATAATTGATGAAATATAAGATTAGAATCATTATTTTTGTTTTTTTTTATTTATGCCGAGAAAGAAAAAATTTTTTTTTTTTTCGTCTGTACTGTTCATCCGTATAAAAAAAAATGTTTTTTTGCCTTGTTTTTCCATTTTGATTCATTATAATTGTTCTTTTAAATAGTTAAGACGATAACATGATGAATTTGTAGTTGTTTTGATTTAATAAGGATTAAATTAAAATGTAAATGGAAATCGATTTGTATGTTCATTGCTATATATTTTTCGGTATTCATTGTTTTAGATATTCGTTTTAAATTGTTAAATTGAATCATCTAGTTTGTATCGATGTTTAATTAATGATTAGATGTTGATAATTTGTACCGATCTTGAAAATATTAGTAACATCAAATTAAATTTTTAAAAGAAAAAAAGTTTCGGTTTTATTTTTATTTTTTTGGGTTGAAAGTTTTTGTTTATTATTCATTATAATGATAATGTTTCGTTTATTATTGTGAAGAAGTTCACAATAAAAGGATACCCAATTATTTTAAAGAGGTTTAAAATAATGTTGTATTAATTCATGTTAAAGAATATGAATTAAAATTGGATTATGTTTGGTTGGGGTTATTGTGATTAATTAAGGAATTGTCACATAATTTTGATCATTTTAAAAGGTGGTTTGGATAAATTATTCTTCATAATTAAAGAATTATGTCTTTAATGATTAGTATATAGTTGATGCATTTTATCTTGTTGAATGAATGGTTGAATGGTTTAATTTACGTATTGTTGCAATCGGTTGTAATTTTTATTACCTAGTGTGGCCTTAGTTGATCATGTTTTCGTAATGATGGAAACATGATCTTTGATGTAATTTTGAGATCTCGAATCTCCATTTTATTTTTCATTAAATTACGTTTTTAAATTAGAATGTAAATAGGTTTATATTTTGTAACTTATTAAATGTATTTTGAGAAGACTAAAGATGGAGATCGGATTGCTCACTCCCGCTACACGGACCAAGATGGAACATCAAGACAAGCTTCTCGGGTCCAAATGGGTTGGATTCCAAAGTTGTATTTTTGTTCATTTTGGTAGATAGGCCACACTAGGACTTTGTAATATTTTTATGTATTTTTCCGTTCTTGTTGCTTTTTCATCACATGATAGTTAGTGCATCATATTCCGCCTAAACCAAACCACCTACTACTAAAATGCATGAAAATTGACTCATATAGTTTGAATGTTAGTCTTCATGGACATAAAGATGTCACTCGAATTTAAGCCATCATTTTAGTTTATTCATTCTCGCATGCTAGATATTAGTTCACTTAAAATTGAATTAAAATAAAATTGATGGGATCTTCCTCTAAACCTAAATTTGAGACTAGTCTTTATAGGCCAAACTACTATGAACCCCTTCTTCGTCGGTAGGTATATAGGACCTTACTCTCCGTATGACCCCTTCTACGTTGGGTAAGTAGTGTGTGTTGACCTATTTTATCTCAACATTGTAGTCCGAAGAGTTTTTCGTGATTATGATGGACTAAAGATAGAATTTACAGAAATTTATCGACCAAGAATTTTAAAGGTAGAATTAGCCAAGAGGTTGGCTTATCAATTTACAGATAATTGAGTCTTGGGATCATTTATATAATTCTTGAGGGAGGTCAATTGTATAAATGCTCGAGTCTTTGCATTAAAACAAATTTTGCACTAGACATAAATTCAAATCGATGAGTATGCTTATTATGGTTTTTCTTCTTTTTGAGAGTAGAACTCGTTTATATTGATAATACTACATATAACAAATGGCTGGAAATACTGATATCCCTATGCCAAGTGCCACGCTCGCGCGCGAATCTTGGCTTAAAGCTTTTATGGACCACATGAATTAGTCCACGCGACTGAAGAATGACGGGTCCAACTTTGCGGACTAGAAGGCGGCATTACGGAATGCTGCCATTGCTGACGGTAAGCTCAAGTACTTGACTGAGCCAATACCGCCAAACCCAGGCCCCAATGCGAGAGCTAACGAGACATTTGAATATAGTGACTTCGTTATGGAAGCGGGTGCGATAAAGAACGTACTCATCTTTGCAATGGAAAGCAATTTTCAAAGACACTTCATTGCCCAAGGTGCAAACAAGATTTTCACCACGCTCACTAACGAATTCTCAAAAGCACCGAGGATCGTTACTTATGAGCATACCTGTCGCTTCTTTGAGGCGAAACTCCAGAAGGGCCAACCGGTTAGCCCACACATTCTAGATATGATTGAGAATGTCGAGAAACTGGAGGCACTTGATTGCAAAATCAGTGAGAGCATAGTCCTTGACCGTGTGCTTCATTCACTTCATGATGGTTTTGCCCTTTTCATGGCAAATTACTATATGAATGATATGAAGAAAAGTCTTCATCAGCTACACTCACTTCTCATACAGACCGAGAATGATATGAAATTGAGTGGGAGCATGAAGCGAGATGTTCTCATGATTTCCAACAAGGGCAAAGGTAAGGGCAAGGCTCATGGCGACCTAGTTGTATGAAAGCCAAAGTTTAAAAAGTCAGGAAACGGCAAGAGTGGGCCTGGTGAGACCACTGGCTCACAAGGCAAGGTAAAGAGCAAGGACGGTAACATGGAGTGCCACCATTGCCACAAGATGGGTCATTGGAGGAGGAACTGTCCCGTGTACCGTGAGGACATAAAAGCAGGCCGCGTCACTTGTGTTGGTATGTCATCGTTTATTCATATGATTGAGATTAACCATGCAAATTTTGGAACTTGGGTACTTGATACAGGTTGTGGTTCTCATATGTGTAATCATTTGCAGGGCCTAAGAAACATCACACCTCTCGCAAAGGGTGATGTGGACCTGCGAGTGGGGAATGGAGCAAGAGTTGCTGCCGTTTCAGTGGGAAAAAATGTAATCCAACTCCCGAGTGGTTTTGAGTTATATTTATATAACTGTTGCTATGCACCCAGTTTATCTAAGAACATTATTTCTGTTTCCGTACTAGATAAAGACGGTTTTTCATTTTCAATAAAGGACAATAGCTGTATTTTCTCTTTTAATGAAATGATTTATGGCAAAGCAGTTTCCATGAATGGAATTTATATCTTAGATCAAACCACATACATATTGCATGTGAATAATAAGAAATTAAAGGTTGGTGACAAAGATCAAACTTATCTATGGCACTGCCGTATGGGACACATAAATGAGAAACGTGTAAAGAAGCTCATTGGCAATGGGACTATCTCCCCATTTGATTACGAATCATTTGGCACGTGTGAATCATGTCTTATCGGTAAAATGACTCGAATTTCCTTCAAAGGTGTTGGAATGCGCGCTAGTGACCTATTAGGGCTCATACATACTGATGTATGTGGACCTATGTCAATAAACGCAAGAGACGGCTATAGATATTTTATCACTTTCACGGATGATTTGAGTAGATACGGATATGTCTACTTAATGAAGCATAAAAGTGAGTCCTTTGAAAAGTTCAAGGAATACCAGAATAAGGTTGAAAACCAACTGGGAAGAAAGATTAAAGCACTTCGTTCAGATCGTGGTGGCGAATATCTTTCAAATGAGTTTGATCAACATCTTAAAGACTGTGGTGTAGTATTACAGTTAACTCCACCTGGAACACCTCAATTAAAGGGTGTGTCCGAACGGAGAAATCGAACATTACTTGATATGGTTCGATCCATGATGAGTCACACGGTAGTACCTGATTCATTTTATAAATGAGGTATCTACAGATCCCCCACTTTGACTGAGGGTTGGACAAGGCGAGAGTCAAAGTATAGCCACTAGGTCAATCAAAGATTACTACCTGACGACTATGGCGACGCGAGGCGGCTCAAAGGGTTTGAAGCAAGAACCTGTCGTCGGGAACATTTTAAAGTCTATCGACTATCGAGGAGGGTCAGTTAAAGTCCATTAGACTATGTATAAAAGCTCGCTAGCCATAAGAAGGAGTCATACATGAGGCATCTTCTTATTTGGAATAAGGTGCGTTGTGACGCTTGCCAGCCGTTGAAAGGGGTGCATTATGTGGCTCGCCATCCATTGAAAAGATATCATATATAAGCATCTACCTGTCTCTGTCCTCAGGCGAACTCTCGTCGGGGAAACATATATTGAAAGAAATCTGTAAAATACTGCTGCACTGGATATACGGAAGACTTCGTCAAGATTGAATCATTCCAGGGAATCTACTCGGTTGTGGCGAGCAACATCCTGATGATAAAAGATGGGCCCACGGATTTTATGTCCGAAAGGTGGGTCCCTGGTGAGACTGGCGTATTGGTCGATCGTGGTAAGCATTGCTTGTTTCTTATTTTTGTTTTTTGAATTAATTTGAAAAGTGACGAAATGATCGTCAATTGAAGATTTATTGAATTGATTTGAAAAGTGACGAACGATCGTCAATTGCAGAGTTTTTTTATCTTGATTTGAAAAGTGACGAACGCTCGTCAATTGAAGATTTTTTTGAATTGATTTGAAAAGTGACGAACGATCGTCAATTAAAATTTTTTTGAACGGATTTGAGATTGAGGTGGCAGGCGTCGAGCCCCCAGCTTACCTCGAGGTGTTCGTTTTGAATTAATTTGAGAAGTCAATTAAAGAGTCATTTGATCTTTGCAGGATATCGAGGTGGCAGGCGTCAAGCCCCCAGCTTACCCCGAGGTGTTGGAAGGTAAGCCTCTAACTTTGGCTATCTTCATTATTTTCATTGCATACGAATGCATTTGATTTGAACCTTATTTGAATACAGGTGGCACCGTATCATCACGTAGCGTTTTAGAGGGTGGCCAAACGGATACGGGCTACGGCCATCGAGGCGCTCTCAAGTGGTCGGGATCGACAGGTATGAACCTCTCACTCTTATTCCATCTTATTGTATCTTTTTGTATTTTGAAATGAAATGATTGAAATGAGGCACTTCTTTACAGAGAGGCCTGAAGCGAGATTTGGCGGAGTCCCGGGAGGAAACGGCTCGTCTGTTAGGGAGCTTGAGGCCAGGGATGCTGAGATCGCCGCTCTTGAGGCAACTGTAGCCGAGCGAGGTGGTGATGAGGATTAGTTGTCGTATGTTTTGTCGTTGACTTGTACATTTGGGATTATTTTTGTACATTTGGATTTTGACTTTGTCTCGGGCGAGAGCCCCCAGTTGGATGTATATATCTTCGTTTGATTGTGATTGATGGCCTGAGTGCCTTTGCTGTTGGGTATTTTATGCTCCTGAAGGTTAGTCTAAAGAACAGGTTTGGTAGATGACGATTTCTGCCGTCATGCTGCCGAAAATCACATAGAATCACATAATGTACATGTAGCATACTGGTGATCTAAACTGGCGAAAAATTGGGCTACCCCCTAAAAAAGGATTTATAGAAGAAATGTATAAGTGTAAAAAATCATAAAAAATGCCCAGAAATGAGCAAAAATGACGACCGGACAGTAGGGAGGGCTACCCCCTAAAAACATAAATGAAAAAAATGTGTAAGTATTTGGAAAAAAATGGAAAGAAATAGGAGTGAAATGATTCTCCTACAAAAACAGAAAGAAAATGAATAAATGTGCTCATTTGGCGGCCATGTCGTCTTCCGTCTCGAAAACGAACCCGACAAGGATTAGGAAATCCTAAATCTTGGTAATTCGACGTATTAACGAATCCACATCCTATAAGAATAGGAAACCATAGCCGGGCGTAAGTTAGGAAAGGTCCCAAGCTGGAAATCAGGACAAAGAACTTGGGGAAGAGGCGCAGCAGGAGCTGCGATTCTTTGAAAGGGCGCAGCTCAAGCTGCGTCATTTCTAGGGTTAGTCCGTCCGCGATTAAAATTAGGGGGAGCGAATAGTATAAATAGAGACATCGGGGAAGCTATTCATTCACACAAATCTTCTTTAATCTTCCGTCTATTAAACAAAAGCTCTCTAAACCTAAGAAAATTTCAAAATTATGGATGCCTTTGAAAACCGTCTCAAAGAGTGGACAAATGACTTTACAAATGTTGAGAAGAATGATATAGGTGATTTCAATAGAGGATCGGCCTTGAGTCTAATATTAGTGAAGGCTGTGAGGCCTTTCTTGGATGTCTGTCTTGAGTATTGGGACCCGAATTTACACGTGTTTGCCTTTCCTGGAGGCGATATTTGTCCCTTTCCTGAAGAAATGGATGCCATTGAGGGATGGGATCCGGAAGATGTGCCAGCTATACCCCTTAGCTCCCAAGGATATAATAATAAGTTCAGGGACCTTCTTGGATTACCAAGGCTGAGGTAGACCGTTATGTGACCTCAAAAGGCGTTCGTATGTATGACTTTGTGGAACGATTTATAAATAGGGACGACCCTTCTATATCATATGTTGCGAGACGTAGGGCCTTTCGATTTTGCCTACTTAATTGCTACATCTTCGAAGGACATGTTGATAAGGAGATGAGGGGGAATCCTCTTTTCCCGAGCCTAGTAGAACAAATGGAGCTGCGCAAGAGCCCGACATGCCTTTTCTTAGGAGATATCCTTCTTGGCGTGGATAACAGAAAGGTGAACCGTGAGTTTCCGTATCAGGGAAGTCCCATTATTTTGCAGGTAAGAACCTTTCTCTTTTTTTGTATCTCAACTTTTTGTCTCCTGTCGTGGCTTTAGATAACAGCATGTTGTTGTTTTTTTCTTCTTTTGTCTTTTTTTTTTCATTTTTGTTTTCTTCGTTTTCTTTTTTTGCTGCAGATATGGCTGATGGAACGGCTGCAGTTGATCGAGCCTCTAGGTAATGTGCCAGGATATCGTGCTCGATCAATTGCTATGAGGACCAGGCTCTACATGGTGGTCTTCATCCGGATATGCAACGATTGAGAAAATAAGCTGAAGAGTGAAGGTGGTCCGCTGATCCGGTGGAGAGTGCCATGGTGGCATCTCAGGTCAGTAACTGGAGTATCATCTTTGGACTCGACTCGGTCTGTTCGCATTCCTGGCTTGAAATTTATGATATGTATATTTCCGGAGAGATTGTTGAGGCAAATGGGCCTTAAACAGAAAATTCCGAGACTTGATACCGTTCCTCAGACTGCCTTGGGACATACTGCAGAGTCTTGTCGATAATGGGTAACTAGGTGGACTCAAAGAAACATGTGGTATATACCCGTTCCAGTTGGCTATTTATGGGTATCTGGCTCATACTTGCAATGGAGAAAGGCTAGTACCCCTGAAGAACGGGAGAAACTGACGAAACATGAGCCTGTGGATTACAAAATCCGCGAAGTTGCTAAGGAGAACCAAAAGTATGTGATTGAAAGGCAAGAAGAAGCCGGATTCCTAATCGTTCGTCCAGCGAAGAAACCGAAGACAACTCCTGCTGTGAGGATGGTGGTAGATTAGGAGTGGTAAGGCTAGACCGCGAGAAAGACCTTTGGTGATTAGGTTCGAGATAGCACAAGAGCGCCCAGGTCGTGGTCGAGACAAAAAGAATGAAAAAGGCGACAAAGGCAAAGGGAAGATGGAAGAATAGCCTTAGTCATATTATATTATTTATTATTATTTGAGTTGTAATAAATAGCGGGGTTTTTAGTATCCTAGCCTAGTTTTTATTTCAGCATTTATTCTATGTATGTAGAGTATTATTATTATGGGTTTTTCTGTTGGAGCAAGTGTCCTCCACAATAGTGCATTTATATTATAAATCTCATTTTGGAATATTAGTAGGATGACTAGTATTTTGATACTCCACGTCAGTTGATTAACGTAAATCGATAACGGTCAGCTGACTAGAGTTAGACGTTATTGTCGTATGGCGGCGGTAATCAACTGACCCCTTTCGGTCACACCTATAGGATGAGACCCAAATAGAAATCTAATTATTTGTATACGATACATATTAATTAGTACTTTATATATATATTTGATATATGTTTAGTTACGAGAGTTAATTATTGGAAATTGAGTTACGAACTCATTCCGGATAAGTTTATTAGTCAATTATACGATAATTGACTGAATAAATTTTACGTCTTATTTTAATACGATTGAATAAGATTTAATTAATGATTAATAGTTAATTCATTAAATTAGTTGAGGTTATGCATATACTTTGAGGTAGAGGTGATTAGTTAATTATATTTACAAGGAGTTGTAAAATAAACTAACTAGGCATTGTGGGACCCATTATATATTGATATAATGATAAAATATCACTTAAAAGTTAAGTGTATATTATTTATTAATTTGAGTCATATAATTGTTATATGATCAAATTAACCCTTAATTATACAAGATAATTAAACATATGATTATAAGTATTTGTGGGACAAATATCAAAAATCAAAATGGACCACATGACACTAGTGGGTGCCGAAATTTTGGTAGTGTATAACATGATGATTGTTGTTTCTTGTATTACACTACAACATGTGATCATGTCATGTTTATGACACATGATCATGGTCTTATTCACTACTACACTCAAAGTAATTGCATGAGATTATTTTAAGCAAATTAAGAAGCCTCTTAGGCTTGGATGGCCGGACCATGTGTCTTTTAAATGGACAATTTTGTTGTTCATTTTGCTTACTTGTTCATTCTTATTTTGTTGCTTATCTCACTAAAAATCCTCATCTCTCTAAAACCTCTCAAACACTAATATTTCCTATTACTAGAGTAGTAATAAAATCTAATATTAGTTCATCTTATCACTTGTGTTTTCTAGTCAAAAACTAAGTGATTAGTTTGGGTTTTTCTCTTGGGTGCTTCTTAAAGGAGGTCTTCTAATTTGAAGATTACAAGGAGGATCATCTATTTCTTTCTAGCACAAGATCAACAAGAAAGGTGTTTCTTGTTGTGCCCATATAAACCGAAATTTCCCAATGTAAGGAAATTTCTTCTTACTTTTTATTATGCATTTTAATTTGCATGCATGTTACATAGATCTTTATTAAACACTAAATTAACAAGTAATTTAGTAACTAATTAGAGGAGTCTAATTAGGGTCTATGAACTTTCATGTGGTATCAGAGCTAGCTTGTAGCATGCATGTTGATTTTAAGCATTAAAATCGGGTTATACGATAACTTGAGTAAAATCGAAAATTTATGTTAAAAATGGTTTTCACGAAATTTTCTGATTTGCATGCATACCTACTGATCTCAAAATGTTTGTGGTCAAATTTGGTGAATTTACGAATTAATTTGCTATTTATTATGCTTTATGGCCTTTAAAACCGAGTTAACATGCGGTTTTATGTTAAAAGTTAACTAAAAATAGTTGCATGTTGAATCTGGCCTCAAATTTTTAATATGATCTCACATGCATGGTGTACATATTGTATGTAAAGTTTCGTGACATTTGGTCATGTATTGCATGGTTATTGATTTTTATTGGATAAAAATCGATTTAAAGGAGTTATTTTGTTCTTAAAATTGAAACGTGACTTTCTGGAGTTCAAAATTTTTTGTACATTTTAAAATATTATTTATATCATCCTGGTAAAATTTGAAAATTTGTTTCATCATTTTACTATTTTAGTTGGTTTTTATTTGATAAAAACCGATTCTTATAAAGCTATTTGTTCATAAAATCATTTCAAATTTTTTGGGCAAATTTTTTTTGTTCTTGAGGTTCCTGGAAGTGTTCCAGTATGTACAAATATTTTTTGTTTCAATTTTAATGATTTTTCATTTTTATTTTGGGTTTAATTCATAAAAGTTATGATTAAACCTCTTTAAATAGCAAATGCGATCAAATCAAACTAATTAAAAACAAGTAAAATTAGTGGGGACTAATTTTGAGTTCTAAATCAGTTTAGATAATTATTTTGAGCTTAAATACGATTTAAGTGTTGATTATTGATTTTTAGTAGATAAAAATCGATAAAATTCGTAAAAACCGAGCTAGAATGAACATGACAAGTGTTGAGGGTGATTTTGGCATGATTTTACAGCATTTTTATTTATGTTGTTGAATGAATGAATGTCATTTATTTATTTTATTGCAAGTTGTACCTAGTATGGCCTAGATTATTTTTAATCGGTATTACCCGTAATGTAAGGGAATACCGATTTGGTTGTAATTTATTGCGATTTCGTATCGCCGTTTTGTAATAATTAATAATTTCATTTTATAGATCAAATGTATAATAGGAATTTGCTATGTATTCATTTGTATTTTTGTAATTATTTATTGTGAAGACGGTGATTCCCAAAGTCGGTGTTCCAAAAGACGGTGCCATATTGGAAGGCGTTCCATGAAGAGGCAAGGGACCAAGGAGTTGGTTTCCGATTTGTAATCATCTAGTTAATTAGATTAGCTAGGTGGCCATACTAGGATTTAATTTGATTGCTTGCTTTATTTTTCCGCACATGCCAAAATCACCAACATGCATTTTATTTATCGATTGTCAATTCAACGTTATTCAAAATTCACCGACTTAGTTCACTTATAGGTAATTAATAACTAAAATTGGCAAGACCTCTCACATAACTTAAAAAGGAATTGAGATTTAGCCTTACCAATTGAAGCACCTATGAACCCCGTGTTCATTAGGACAACCACAACGTGGACCTTTTTACCTCGGGTAAGTAGGGTGATACGATCACACGCCTAAATTGGGTTGGACTCAACAAGATAAGCGTTATCTTGGGACTAGGAGATGGGTTTTAGTTGAAATCCGTCGACCGAGAGTTCTAGGAGTAGAATTAGTCAAAAGTTGACTTACCGTCTTTTACATAAAAGTTGCATAACATGTTCTTTTGTCTAAAATGCGGGTCTCGGAATCGCTTATATAATTTCGTGAGGGGTCATTATATGAGTGACTTGTTTAAATTGGTTATACAAGTAAAATTGATTAAAACAATGAATGTTAATATTTCCTAATTTTGTTGTAGTTATTCATAATTCGCAATGGCAAACAATAACAACACCGTTCAACTAGGAAAAGACTCATGGCTAAGGTCCGTCATGGACAAATGCATCTTAAAAGACGATGGAACTAATTTCGTCGAGTGGGAGCAAACGATCAAGAGTGCGGCGTTATCGGATAACGTTTTGCGCTACTTGACCGAGGCACCTCCAAATGAACCCGGCCCAAGAGCCACTAATGCGGCCAAAGCCGCCTATGAGGAATACCTTAAGGTAGCAAACGACGTCAAGATGGTCTTGATTTGGTCGATGTCCTCAAGCCTTAAGCAACAATACATCACCCTTGGAGCATATGAGATATTCTCTAGGGTGACATTGGCTTTTTCTCAATCACCCGAGATTCGCCAATACAATGCTATGACTCGGCTTTTTGAAGCCAAGCTAGAGAGGGGCCAAAAGGTTGGTCCACATGTGCTTAAGATGGTGGAACATGTTGACACTCTAGATCGTCTAGGGGTCAAGATTCCTAAGAAGCTAGCGGTTGGCCGCATCCTTCACTCACTTCCTCCCATGTTTGCCCAAGCTAGGGCAAACTATAACATGCATGGCATGGATAAGAGCTTTCACGAGCTCCATGCTCTCCTTACCCAAGTCGAAAGGGATATGGAAGCAAGTAGGAGTGAGCAAAAGGATGTTCTTACAATGAGATTGAAGAACTTAAAGCTAGGGGTTCAAAAGGGGAAGGGAAAAGCCAAAGCCCAATTTAAGAAGCAAGGAAAAGGAAAGGGCAAAGCTATTATGTATAGCAATGCCAAGGCTAAGGGTAAGAAGCACGCCGAAGCCGAATGCTTTTATTGTAAAGGCAAGGGACATTGGAAACGCAATTGTCCCAAGTATTTGAAGGATAAGAAGGACGGATGTGTGACACCGTCAGGTATAATCCTCTCTTCTCTCTATATGATAGATATTAACTATGCTTGCACTTCCACTTGGGTATTTGATACTGGATGTGGTTCTCACCTTTGTAATCACTTGCAGGGGCTGAAGGACGTGCGAGCACTAGCCAAGGGTGATGTGGACCTACGAATGGGGAATGGAGCAAGAGTTGCCGCCGTCTCCATAGGAACTTATGTATTAACCCTAGCTAGTGGTCTTGAGTTGTATTTAAATAATTGTTATTTTGTACCCTCCTTGACTAAGAACATTATCTCCATTTCCGTACTTGATGCGGAGGGTTTCTCTTTTGTAATCAAGAACAATAGTTGTTCGTTTTCTTTTAATGATGTGTTTTATGGTAAAGCCATCTCTATTGGAGGCATTTATGTTCTTGATAATGTTAATGAAATATATCATATCGAAAGCAAGAAGCTCAAATTAGGTGAACCTAATCAATCATACCTTTGGCATTGTCGTTTAGGTCATATAAACGAACGACGCATAAAGAGACTTGTTTCAACGAAACTTCTCAAACCATTTGATTATGAATCTTATGGTGAATGCGAATCCTGTCTTTTGGGCAAGATGACTTGTGCTCCTTTTACGGGAAAAGGGACACGAGCAAGTGAAGTATTAGGCCTTGTACATACCGACGTATGTGGCCCAATGACTCACCAAGCTAGAGGTGGTTACAAGTACTTCATTACTTTTACCGACGATTTAAGTAGATATGGATACGTCTACTTAATGAGGCATAAGAGTGAAGCCTTTGAAAAGTTCAAAGAGTTTCAACATGAAGTGGAAAACCAATTGAATAAGAAGATAAAAACCCTACGATCCGATCGTGGTGGTGAATATCTAAATTATGAATTTGATTCACACCTAAAAGATTGTGGTATAGTATCACAATGGACTCCTCCTGGAACACCTCAATTAAATGGTGTGTCTGAAAGGAGAAACCGAACTTTATTAGATATGGTTCGGTCGATGATGAGCCTTACAGAGCTTCCTGACTCATTTTGGGGATTTGGCATCTTAACCGCAATATTTTCACTAAATTGTAGCCCGACTAAAGCGGCCAATAAAACTCCATATGAGATATGGAAAGGAAAGGTTCCTTATTTGTCGTTTATGAAAATTTGGGGTTGCGAGGCGTTTGTTCATGAGAAGTCTAATGACAAGCTCGCACCCAGATCCGACAAATGTTATTTTGTAAAATACCCTAAGGAGACTCGTGGATATTACTTCTACCACCGTCATGAGGACAAAGTGTTTGTGTCTCGTGATGCTGTCTTTCTAGAAAGCGATTTCGTTTCTAAAAGGCAGAGTGGGAGAAAATTCGAACTTGATGAAGTTCGAGAGCCACAAACCGAAAATGAAGTGGAGGAAAATGTTCCCTCCTCGTCTGAAACGGTTATTGTCCCTAGAAGGTCAGGTAGAATTAGTTTTCAACCTGATCGTTACCTCGGATGTATCGAGGGAGATGGTGATTTATTACTTTTTGAAAGTGATGAACCCACAATGTGACACCCTCAAATTTGCGAAAAGATAAACAAGTAATTTAAATAAATAAAAATGAGAATACGTTTCTAATAGGTTCACTTTAGTGAAAATCGGTAAATTTTAAAACCGGAACCTATCATTAAATATATTCATCATAACGAAGGTGTCTTAAAGAAAAAGGTTCATAACAAAAAGGAAATAATATTATACATAAAAAGTATCTGAAACGGGAGACATATCTCCCGTATAAATACAGAAATAAAAGAGTGTATAATAATATACAATCCTAAGAACCGAATATAGGTCCAAGGTAAATACTTCGCTCGCTAGCTCGTCAATGTACCCAAGTATGCATCACAAACCTGCCAACCGCATTAAATATAAACACGGAAGCCACAGTCAGTGGGAGTAACTCCGAGTTCTCCCAGCCACGAAATGTCGAGTTTAATAAAACATGAATAACATAAAAGAGATGTATATGGAAAATACAAAGCCTTAACATATACGATATGCTTTTCATTTTATGAAACAAATAACTAATCATAACCTAGCAAATGAAAGCT
>JAIUZE010035497.1:0-11457 GCA_022085475.1 Heliosperma pusillum | reverse complement strand
ATCTAGATATTTTGATTAGTTTAATCAAAATAAATAAAATATCTAATGGTGAGTGGAAAGCGATGACACGCGCGTGTGACTCATGCCAAAGGCGAGTTTCGATTTTGTTTCGCGCTTTACGATGAGTCGGGAATAGTTAAATGACGTTCGGTTAAAACCGTAAACGTTAGTCTTTAAATTCCGAATAAATTCAAAATAATTATATTAAATTATGATAAATCTTAATAAATCTAAATAAAAATAAATCAAAAATATTATTTTTTTAAATAAAATTTCGGTCTTCAAACTTATGAGACGAGTCGGGAAAAGTCAACGGAAGTCAAAGTTGACTGAAAAGTTCGAGAAAAGTCGAAGAGGACTTAAAAGTCAAGAAAAAGTTTATGACGACTTAAAAGTCAAGAAAAGTCGATGACGACTTTTAAAAGTCAAGGAAAGTCAAAGACGACTTTCAAAAGTCAAGAAAAGTCAAAGATGACTAAAAACGGTCTTTTCATGAAATCTCTCAAAAATTCCAAATACGAACGCGGAATTTCAAAATAAGACTCGGAACAAAAATTCCTATTTTAAAAACTTAAGTTCTACTGAAAAGTGTTAGTAAATATTTTTACTAGAAAAATCGGGTACTTGTCGGGTTGTTACAGTTATGGCATAACTCGAACACGGAAAGAAATATAGAAAATATTCCGGAAACAGGTAAAACGAGCTGAGGAAGAGGCGCAACAGGAACTGCGACCCTTGGAAGAGGCGCACCACTCGCTGCGTCGTTTCCCAAGCAGTTTCCTACTTTGAAAGAAAGATTTCCGTATTTCTTTATGGGAATTGCGGTAGATTTCAAATTCTTTTCTAAATAAAATATGAATATAATTTACCGAGAAAGGATATGTTTTGAAACATTAAAATATCCGGAATATTCTCGAGCGTTCAAACACGTTTTTAAAAGACAGTTTATAATAATGAAGCGGTTTTTGACCCGGACTCTAAAATGACTCTAATGACTGTCAAAACGACCTTATCGGCACGTAGATGACGACCAAGGGGTAGACACAAATATTTGAAATATCACTTGACGATAAACTTACGAATTGTCATAAATCGTTCCTCATACCAAACATGCAGCCCAATCATCACTGGGTGGTTGGCGGAAGGTGTAGATTCGAGGTATCTACAAGTAGGTGCTAAAATTGGCTAATGGGTATGAGGTATTGTTTATATAGAGGAATTGAGAAGGATAAAAATAGGGTTTAAGGAGGGTGATTGCAGCCAGGTATGCTTTGTAATGTTGCTGCTATTTCGAGTCCTAGTCCATTTTGGCTCTATTTAGCTCGTTTCTTGGGGGTTAAGGCAAGATCATATGGGCATGAATATAGGGTATGGATATAGGCTTACGGGTAAACGGTTTTGGATTGATTTGAGAGGGTTAAGGTGGGGTTTCGGCTACGCAAAAACAGGAGCGCCGAAGGGTTGTTGTGAGCAGGATTGAGGCTATTTTTGGGCTTGCAAAATAAGGTAGAGGGTGTTAGTGTTGGCATTTGAACACGGGGCTAAGGGAGGAGGCAAGCTGGGTCAAGATTGCATTGAAAAGGGGGCACTAATCAATTTCAAAACGAGCTCAAAAGTTCGCTCCAAAATAGGATTAAAAACTCGTTTTAAAACTTTGTTTTAACAATAAAATGAAATGATAAAATGAAGAACGCCACATCAAATTTTAAACTCGAGTTTAAACTATTTTGAAATGGTAAATTTATTTAATTTTAAATTTATTTCAAAATGACCACCAATGATTAAAATCCGAACGAAACCCTTCAGGGTAAAATAAGCAAAAAAATGTTTCATCAAGAATTAATTTAATAATATTTAAATTAACTTCAAATATATTGTTTAACACTTATTTAGATGATTAAAAATCATCAAGATCTCATTTTATATCATAAAACGCACCCTATTAATTGATGGCGTCGAGACGATATTACATATTGTCCTATAATAATCGGGTGTTTGGCGAGAGTCTTATTAACACGACAAATATTTATAGTATTCTCCCCCTCGTTTTAGCTCATTTTTACATTTTAATTGCATTATTGATAAGGATTTTATGGCGCAAAAGTAAAGATAGGAGGAATATCAGACAACCTCTAGTGGTGTCCCCTAACCCTTGAGGTCAAAACTATGACTTTTGACTTGGGAAATTCATGCTCAAAGACGTTTAGCTACGTCCCCTATCGAGGTTAGCAACCCCGACCTCAAGGGTTGCGTGGAATCAGAAGAAATGAAGACGAGTTGGGTACTTGCATCCCCGATCAGGGTAGCACTCTCCTAAGCGTTTTGACGCCTCTTCTCCCCCTCTTAACTCGCCATGATTTCTCATTAATTCAGACGATGGATGAAGCGATGCCTACCTTGTGACACACTCACCATATATTAAGTTGTAGTTATTTGAGCTATGTGTTGCTATGTTGGCGAATGCTTCCTTCTAATTCTTCACCGGTTACTTGTAACTATTTTCTTAGTGGAGAGCAGCTGAAAATCGCTGGCAACACTTCTTTAACGTTTACGCCATTTCTTTGAAAAACGCCCTTTTTCTTTGACTCTAATCTTTTCTAATTTATCATATATCTGACCAGGCCAAATATCCAACATCCCTTTTTTTTTGGTGAACTGTAAGATATATATTAATATAGGAAAATCAAGAGCAATTACACCATCACAACATATGTTTCAATACATCAAATGTGCAAATTATAGGCAGACTAACAAAGATTCAGCTAATCAATCCTATAGACCTACACCAGATTCTATCTGCAGTCTTCATAGCACCTGTGAAGCCAGATATCAGTCTTCTTCTGCAGACCTCTTTCATCTGGTTTACTAGCACTCTTGGACATATCACATGCTCTTCGACCCTACAGACATTCCTAGTTCTCCATATGTTATAGCATAGTCCTGTGAAAACTGCTAATATAACCTGTCTTCGAAGCATTGATCCTCTCAGTTGCTTAATCCTACTTGAATTCATCATGATATCTGAAGAAATATGAAGCTAATTTCCTGCTATAAGGAAGGAGGTCTTAGCAAAATAAAAGTTCTGGAATAAATGAGTGTGATCTTCAAGAGCATCTGCACAGATAAAAAACATCACAGGGACATCCATCCCTTTTTCTGTGGAGTCTATCCAGAGTGAGCAATCTTTATTGCTTCAGGAGCCACATATGAAAGCTCCACTTTGGAATGTTATACCTATTCCAAGCAACACAATACCAATCAAACTTCGCACAAGAATTCTGAATCAGCCATTGATAACCATTAGCAATAGAGTATCCCTTATCCAGTCCCCTCCAATGCTCATTTGTGTATCCAGTTTTAAGAGTATCCTTAACCTCACATATCATCCTCCATGCCCATGAACTATTATTATTTGGAGTATTAGTAAACCCTTCTTTAGATATTAGGCTTTTTTAATATGGTGAAGTCATAGTATTCTTACCCTTACGCGATAAATTTGATACCCTTACTAAATTAAACGCTAGCAAATATTTAATGTCATATCTTCTTCTAAGATATTTTTGTCCTAAAGGTAGATCCGGCAAGTATGATCTTTGACCCGACCTTGAGTAATCCCAACCCGAAAAAACAAAAGAATGGTACAAACTAAATTGGACCTGACCCAATCCGAACCGATGATGACATGTAACCTGACACAACACGATGATTAATGAACCGAACCTTACCCACCCCGATATTGACCCGATTAAATTGATTACCCGACATTATTAAGTTTTGTAACGATCAAAACGAAAGAGATTTGTTGTTTAATTTGATACGCTTGACTTACTAATGAAGTAATCAACCCAAATAATGATCCAGAACTAAATTTAATTGTCAAATATTGAAGCAATGCAATAAATTAAACATATGCGATAATGACTAACCTGACATTGTACATTATTTGACCCGAAATGTGTAACACCCGCGACTTTAGTAATTAGAATTTAATAATATTATATCATTATTAATTAGTCTTGATTTTAGTCTTAGATTAGAATTATAATTGCTATGCTAAATCCGTGTCTATTCCGTCAATTCCGAGCCCATAATCGGGTTCTACTCGGAAATTCAAGTATGGTGAGTCTCACATCTAGTGTTGGGCCTTTGAATTTCTCCACTCACCAAAATTAAACCCAACATCTCTATTTTCCACTCACTTTTCATCACACAAACACAACTTTACCTCTCTAAACAAAACCCTAATTCACTATTGCTGAACCCCAAGCTCTCAAACTTTAAACCTCAGATAACTCCTTCATTCCTTAATCTTTTGCCTTGATTTTTTACTTCTTTCTTCCTCTTTTCTTATCTTGTTTCTTTTAAGGTAAGAAAGATCCAAGTTTGTGAATCTTTGAAATTCCATCTTTTTCTTAAGAACTTGAATTCAACTCAAGTTTGTATTTTTGTATGTAGGTGGAGACCTTCAAGACCCGGACAAAGATTATTTATAGATTGAAGAAGAAGAAGAAGAGTGAAGAGCTATCACGGTAATGTTGACGGGTTACTCGGTATTACATTTTATGTGCTTTTCTATGTGATTTAGGTTAGTTTTTATGTTAAAGATGAGTTGTTGTGTAGATGTTAGTATAGATCTATGACGACAATATATGTTTAATTGTTGAATTTCATCTTATAAGTCTCTAATTGATGAAACTCGGTAGTGTTGATGATAAATTACCTTCTTGTTGCTTAAATATGTGCTTAAGTCATTAATGATGAACTAATTGTACTATTGTGGTTTAATTGAGTGGTATGATACCCATATGTGGTGTGCAATGATGTTGATTGACGGATTTGAGTCGATATTGCAAATGGGTTTGAGATATTATCGTCCTTAATATGAATCTTATGAATGTGATAGTGTATATGTGGGTTTTTGATGTGAATATGGCATAACTTGTGTGTGAATTGAATTATGGAAGCCATGGTTAAGTCTCGTGCAAAGAGGAGTTGTCTCGACCTTCGTTACGGGCGTGACATACAAGTCATGGGCGTGACATAAGAGGCAGAACCAAAACCCATGTTCGTCATGACCTGCAGTTCTCCTGCACTGACCCCTTTTCCTAAAATGATCATATCTCTTCCGTTAGTTGCTTTTTTTTAGGCTTGTGACCTATCGTTAGAAGTGTAAAAGGATAAGCTATCACGTCCACTTAGAAGTTTCGCATTTGCATGTCTAGAACTATACTCATGATAATTTAAACTAGACCCATGTTTTAGTTGGTTTCCAAACTTTTTGTATCACGTATTGACTCATGTTTATCATTGTTACATTTATATTATGCTTTTCTCACATGTTTAGTGACGTTTTTAGCATGTTTCCCCTTTTAAGCCTCTTATGCCTTAAGTAATAGCTCGAGACTTCTTTATTGGATGTTTTGAACTCTCATTTCCCGGTTGCACCCCTATACTCGTTATAGTTTAATGTCAGAGTGATGGAGGTGAAACCTTGATGCTTTGGTGCATTTGTTAGTGGGGATATGACGACGTTGTTGAGAGGCGAACGCATTGCGTTGATCGACTCGACCGTCAAATGTTGTATCCTTGCGAGGTGATATCATTTTCATGTAGCGTACTCGCTTGACCTTACTTGATTGTTCATCTCCAATGGCTGTAACTGTCGGAGTATGAGTGTATGATTTTGAGACAACCTTTCTCGTTGGTCGTAACTGCCAAGATTGGTATGCTCTTTCTCGTCCGCCCTTGCCGTTGGCCGTAACTGCCGGATTTGGGGTACTCGGCCACATGTCAAATCGTGTACACGCATTGTCCCGAGAGTCTTGCCAGGTTTAGACTAGTACCATATCGTTTATCGTAGTCCTACCAAGAGGATTTGAGTTTAGAGTCGTCTAGTCTTGTATAGTGCAGATGCTAGTGCGTGGCATATACCGTGAGAGAGTGCTTGCTTATGTTCGATCACTTGTTTGATGGTATACTTGGTTAAATTGGATGCCTTGAATGAATTGTATGATGAGTCCATAACCTTCTCAAACATATGGTCACTATTTGTGAGATACAAGCCAACGGTGATCCATGTGGTTGCCAAGGGGAGTCTACCCCGAGCCGGTATTGAATGATGATAACTTGATTGAAAATTCATAAGCTTAGATAGTTTTATTATTAAATATTCTACGTATGCTTATCATGATATGTATATATGCATGTTGATATATGTTTCTATACATGATTATATGCGTTTTGATGTGATATGGTTGGGGAACCCCGAGATACTCCCCACTTACTGTGGCATTCATATTTTATACTCCCTCCTATTCTCAATAACCTTCCTCTTTCACTTTAACACAAAAATTAAGAAAACACATTTACCCACCATATAATTAAATTTGGACCACACAAATACACTACCACACCATACAATTAAATTTTGATCACACAAACACTTACCAAACAAGTAAATAGGGAAAGTATTGTGAATAGACGAAAAAAGAAATGGGGAATGTTATTGAGAATAAGAGGGAGTATGTATGAACAAGTTGATTGATGATGATGCTTATCTTTTTGGGATTTACCGAGTGAGCTAGCGGGCGTCGTGTAGACGTTGGACCCTACCGTTTGATTCTAGTTTTACTTGACTCACTTGACCTTGTTTTGAGGGACCTTGTTTTCCCCATTGCACTTTCATTACTTTTTTTCGTTTGTTTTGACTATTCCTCGTATTTGGCATGTAAAAGTCTTTAAAACCCCTTATTTTCCGCAATTTCTATGCATGCTTGTTAGTTTTTTTTTCGCGTTTATCGAGGGTTGTCATAGTTGGTATCTGTGCCTATGACGCTCACGACGCACACATGTGAACCCTAGCCTAAATTATAACTTGACCATCACCAATGAGGTTATGCTTGGGTGGCTATCCAAATCGCTAGAAGCAAGCCTAAGCCCTATGGTGGAGAGCCGGATCCTACCAAACTTTCGAAATGGTTCCGTGAAATGGAGAAGCAGTTTGACTTGTACCAAGTGCAAGAAGTGGACAAGGTGAGGATCGCCAAGCACTTCCTTGGAAGGGAGTCTGACACTTGGTGGTCAATCACTAGTCCCACGGCCATGAAAGAAGCCAACGTTGGTTGGGAACGCTTCAAGGTGCTAGTGGAGGATCGTTTCTATCCAAAGGAACGCAAGCAACAAAGACTCAAGGAGTTTATTGACTTTAAGCAAGGCAAGATGACGGTCCAAGAATACAATACTCAATTCAAAAAGTTAGCCTATTTCGCCCCTCGGCTTATCAAAGATGATGAAGATTGTGCTTTCTATTACCGCAACAAGCTAAGTGCCTTACTCCAAGTAAGGTGAGGAGAAGCTCTATATCATTTGGTGAGGTCTATGATGATGCTCTATGGGCGGAGAATTTAATGAAGGCTATCAAAGAAGAGGCCAAGATCAAGAATCCTTCATCTTCGTTTACTCCTAGACCCATTTTCTATGGCAAAAGGCCATTCACTCCTTCTTCCTCTACCTCATTTGCTAACAAAAGGAGGTTCAATGCCCCTTCCAATGCCAATGCTAAAGCTCTTGCTCCTTTCATTCCTCAAAGCTACTACTCAAGTGGCTCCTCAAGCGAATGCCCCTCCCAAGGGTCGTATTTGAGGTGGTTGCAATCAACCGGCTCATCCCGGAGTTAGGTGCCACAATAGGTCTTTGATTTGCTACTTTTGCAAGAAGACCAATCATTGCTTCCATGATTACCCCGATCGGAAGTTGCCTACTCCCACTTCTAAGCCCAAAGGTTCCATTTATGTCTTGAGCCGTGCCGAGGCCGATGCTCATCCCGGGATTATTACCGGTATGTTCTCTATTTTAGACCAACCTTGCCTTATTTTGTTTGATACCGGCGCTTCTGTCTTTTGTGTCTTCAACTTATGTTGATAAGTTAGCTATTGCGTCTATTTCTAGTGAGGATACCCCCATATCCTTACCATCCGGAGAAATTATCTCATGTTCTACTCTTTACCCTAACGTTCCTATCTATATTGCGGGGACATTCATTCTCGATAATCTCCTTAAGTTCCCCCTAGGAGGGTTTGATGTAATCCTAGGTATGGAATGGTTAGCTTTGTATCATGCTAGAATTGGGTGTAGATATCAAAAGATATATCTTAAGAATCCTTTAGGAAGTAGAATAACCTATATGGGATCTCATTCCTGAATGGGTGTGCAATTGGTTTCCGCGATGAAGTTGATGAGTATGGTGAGGAAGGGTCCCCAAGCATTCTTGTGTGTTGTGACTTCTACATCTACCTCTTTACCCAAGATTGAAGATGTACCTATAGTACGTGACTTTGTTGATGTGTTCCCCGAAGACTTGCCCGGGATTCCCACCCAAGTGTGATGTTGATTCTTTTATTGATCTTATGCCCGGAAATGGGCCCATTGCCAAAGCTCTGTACCGTATGGCTCCTACCGAATTGAAGGAGCTAAGGAAGCAACTTGATGAAATGATATAAAAGGGTTTTATGTGACCGAGTGACTCATATTGGGGCGCTCCCGTGCTCTTTGTGAAGAAGACAGACGGTTCTATGAGGCTTGGCATCGATTACCGTGAGTTGAACCGTGTCAACATCAATAACAAGTATCCTTTGCCAAGAATTGAAGACTTGTTTGATCAACTTAAGGGTGCTTCTACCTTTTACAAAATTTATTTGAGATCCGGATAACATCAAATCCCCGTTCGTGATTCCGCATTCCGAAGACTGCCTTTAGCACAAGGTATGGCCACTTCGAATTCAAAGTGATTCCGTTTGGATTGACAAATGCTCCCGCCATCTGTATGGACCAAATGAATCGAACTTCAAGTGAGTTCCTTGATAAGTGCATGGTTGTGTTTATCGACGACATTCTAGTTTTCTCCAAGACCCGCAGAAGATCATGTTAATCACCTTTGTACCATTTTGGGTATTCCTCGTCGTCAAAAGTGGTTTGCCAAGTTTTCCAAGTGTGAGTTTTGTCTACCTAAGGTGTCTTTTCGTGGACATGTAATTTATTAGGATGTAGTCATGGTAGACCCCTTGAAGATTGAAGCTTTTGAGGATTGGAAAACTCCCAAGGATGTTGGCGAGAATCGGAGTTTTCTAGGATTACCTGGTTACTATCGATGGTTTGTGAAGGACTTCTCCAACCTTGCTAGATCTATGACCTATGATAAGTGAATATTTGCATGATTTTAACCCCCAATTTAGCTCGGTTTTGTATGTCATTTGTACTTTGTTAAGCCATTTTATGAGCTAATATCGTCTTCTAGGCAAATTCCTATGTTCTAACCTGTTTTGTAGGGAAAGTGACGTTTCTACGCCCTTTTTCTATATTCCTGAGCATTTGCCTAGAACCCGATGATTTGAAGAAGCAAGCTTGACCAAGTCAAAGGCATTTCAAGAAGGTTCACTGATTCAAAAGAAAGAAGAAGCAAAGACGATTTCGTAGTTGTCAGAAGATCGATCAGTTAGGCGAAGAAATCATCATTTTACATCAAACCCTATCAACAAACCCGACTCAAAAAAAGACAAGGGGGATAATAAAAGTCAAGTCATAGGCCAAGGGAGATGAAACGAAAGTCAAAGCATCCAGATTACTACATACCCGATCGGGTAAGTAGTGTACCCGATCGGGTATGTTTGCTGATCCGAGCTTTTGCTTTGACTTCCTTTATTTTGTCCTATATGTTTAATGTAAAACCCCTTCCCCACGAAACCTAATGCTATATAAGAGTGCCTCAGCCACCACATCTCAACACACTTCTCTACACACAATTAGAAACCCTACTTTTCTTTTTACATTACATAAAAACCTAGATTAGGAGGAGAGAAACCTAGCCTCTCTTCTCTCGTCTAGATCATTTTCTTCTTCCTTTTTGTCCTTCGTTTCTTAGTTTATTTCTGATTTCTCTACATCAAATCCTTAGCCTAGATCAATAAAAATTCTATCTTTGTAATCTACTTTATGTGGTTCAAGTATTGTAATTCGTGGATCGACTATTCTATGCAAGGAATTTCTATTATGGTTGTTTATATTTCATCATTGTCGTTGTTGATCGTCATCTACGTATTCCTATTCTATCTTTTGTTTAAAGTCTTTATGTTTCTTATTTGATTGCTATTTTCTTTACATGTTATTTTAGATTCTATTTCAATATCGTTGTAATCATTTCATTTCCATAGATCGTCAATTTAGCGCCGTTATTATCGCCAATTAAAGAGTCTTAAAATATTATCAAAACCAAATAAACATGTCTATTCTAGTTTTTATTATTAACATCATCTTAGATCTAAACATCACCATGAGTGAGTAGTCGTTTTTCTAGGGTTTAGGGTAGCCATGTAGGTTGATTAAAAGATGATAATTGAATAAATGAAATTGTGCTTTTAAAACATTGTGTCTATGCATGTTTGGACTATAACGATAGTTAACGATTCCTGATCAAAATCATTGACTAAAATGGAATTCTTTTCCAAAGTAAAAATACGTGAATTGAATAGACAAAGCATGACATGGTAGATTAGACCTAGTAAATTGCCTAAAAGCCTGCTAGACCATCTGATCTATGATTGTAATGAACACATCATTCTTACGAACTCACAATGAATTATTTGCATGTTCTAAATCCAATTTCATCAATATGTTAATCTATATGTGTGAACCTACTTCCCTAGATTCTTTTTATCATTGTTAATTCATCACCTGCTTTATTGTTTTCGTTTTGATTTGCTTTTATTTTGTTTCATTTATGCTTTTTATTAGTTTAGAAATCAAAACCCCAAAACCCAGATACTTGTTAGATAAGACCCAATGGCAAGACATTTCACATTCTATAGGAAACACCATCTCCCTGAGGATCGACCCCTACTTCCCTAATTACATTAATTTGTTATTAGCCTAGTCTGGGTAATTATATTTGACCAGGGCTTGCGACAGGCCCGATCAACCTATCTATTGAAGAAAGATACCAAGTTTGTTTGAAGTGAAGCATGCGAAGCCGCCTTTCCAGAACTGAAGAAGAGGTTGACTACCGCTCCAGATTTGACCTTGCCCGAGGATGGTGTGGATTTTGATATCTATTCTGATGCCTCTAAAATGAGTATAGGATGTGTTTTCAAGCAGAACCGGAAAGTGGTTGCCTATGCCTCTAGGCAGTTGAGAGTTCATGAAGTAATTTACCCTACTCATGACCTTCAATTAGCCGCCGTTATGCATGCGTTGAAGGTTTGGAGACATTACCTTATCGGTGTGCATTGTCGTATCTACACCAATCACAAAAGTTTGAAGTACATTTTCATTCAAAAGGAATTTAATATGAGACAAAGGCGTTAGTTGGAATGTCTACTCATTCCTTGAGTGTCATTCGAGCATTGCCGGAAGACCATTGTGCCGAGTTTCGAAAGTTAAAGCTTGAGTTCTTGTTGAAAGATTTGA
>JAIUZE010035495.1:0-38396 GCA_022085475.1 Heliosperma pusillum | reverse complement strand
TAGGTGAAACTGGAGAAT
Source organism: Heliosperma pusillum (assembly GCA_022085475.1). Classification (NCBI taxonomy): domain Eukaryota; kingdom Viridiplantae; phylum Streptophyta; class Magnoliopsida; order Caryophyllales; family Caryophyllaceae; genus Heliosperma; species Heliosperma pusillum. Next base: position 38,378 of record JAIUZE010035495.1, on the reverse strand, counting down.
CTGGTGTTGTAGGTGAATGAGTGTTATTTGTTTCTTGTGGGGAAGTGGGTGAGTTTATGGGTGATGTGATTAGGGGGTTATTTGTATGTATAATGAGGGATGATAAGGTGGAAGTGGAGGGTTGGGAAATGGATTAATTTATTGTGGATGGTTGGATATTTGTGGAAGTAACAATGGGAGATCTTCTTTGAGAGGCAAGTGCTTGTCTTCTTCTTGCCAGGAAATTCTTCTCAATCTCTCGATCAAGCGGGAAAAGAGGTCCGATAAAACACTTACTCATGCTCTCAAAGAAATATCAAATAGTCCTAATGCAAATAGATTCACTAGGACAAAGGAAGAAAAACAAATAACTAAAAATGAACTAAGCCTAAAATAAATTAAACTATCTTATCCAATAATGTCGTCCCCGGCAACGGTGCCAAAAACTTGATGTATATTTTAATTAACCTCGCAAGCGTACGAAGAGATCGTCGGTATTGCAAGGGTCGTATCCCAAGGGACGGTAATTATGGGTCTAATGCGGTTTAATTAAATTTTAGTTTAATTCTAGCTAATAACAAGCTGATGATGATTAAAACTAACCAAGACTAACAAGGAAACAAATATATGATTTAAAACAAAGATTAAAAGAAACTAAGTTAAATGGGTTTACTAATGAGGTTAAGGTCGAATATGGTAGAGGATGAAGTTGGTCTATCGGTAAGTCGCGGTAGGCCTCCACCTCTCGGTGTGAGACGGTTCCTTGCCTATGTTCGGTTAGGTTCTCACCATAACATCTCGCAAGACTACTATGAACACATACGAAACATCAAACAAGCCAAACTCTCGCTTAGGCAAGCAATAAGAAGAAGGAAAAGCTTGAACTACTCATTCTAGCATTTCTATAAACACTTGTTGTGCACAAAATATAGAAATTACCAAAAAGAGTCAACTTTTACTTCCAAAACCACATTCAAACCAAAGAACCTACAAAAGATCCCCCATATACCTTAGTAGGGCACTACTCACACATACAACTATGACTAGGTACTAAAGATGAAGAATTTAACATGGTAAAAACAAAGGAAAACATATTCAAGAAGATGACTAGTAGAATGAGTAAGAAAATGCAATTAAATAACTAATGGAAGTAATTAGGAGAAGAATTGTACCAAAATTCAATGAAAGTTGCAACCCTTGATGAATAAATAGAAGAAAAGTCTTCTATAATCCCAAATTACAACCCAAATCTGTAACAATAGCTAATGGAAAGACTACATCTAAAGATAACTAAGTAGGAAAGTAGAGTAATTAGTGCTAATTATCAAAGGATTAGAGTAATGATTAGGAATATAAAAAGCTCAATCTAGGGTATTTGTATCTAGGGTAGTGTGTCCAAAATGGGTTTACATAGGGGCATTTATAGTATCCGCCCAATTAGATCTCAAAATGAAATAAGGAAGAAAGCAAGTGGCGGAACCCAGAGTCTTTTGGTGGGTGCCTGTGGGCAGACGGTCGGCTTGCCTACCGGCAGCGAGAAAAATCTCAATTGCCCAAAAAACTTCAATTTCAACAAGTCATAACTCCCTGCCGGTCGAGCGGCTGCCGGTTGGCCTACCGGCAGGGAACTACAGGTATTTGCGCTTGTTTTTCTTCCTTTGTTCTCATGGCCGTGTCTCCCTACCGGCAGGCCAACTGCCGGCTGACCGGCAAAGGATGACCTCCCTTCCTTCTTCCCTTGTTCTTCTTCCTTTATTTAAATGCTTGGTGACGGTTCTTCCTTCTGATCTCGTCTTGCCCTCGTCTCGGGTCGGGTCGGGTTTGGGTCTGATTGTTATCGCAATACTGATCTTCAGGTCGTATCGGGTTACGGGCCCTCATCAGGTCAGGTCGGTTTCGAGTTATAATATTCTCGTGTCGGGTCGGGTTGGGTCGGGTCGGTTTTGCTTGGGTTTTGGGATGGGTTACTTGAATCGGGTTAAACTTACCAGCTTCATAAATCATACATCATTGGTCACTCCTAAAAGCCAACGTGTAATTGCGCCATATTGAACAAGTGGATACTTTTATTTAACGCAAAACGTGTAATTGCACCTTACGAACAAGTGGATACTTTTATTTAACATAAATTATCATGGCTTTTTCTATATCGTACCCGTGTATTTTTCCGAATTCTACATGATACCCCTCGTTTTTCCAAAATCTACATGATACCCCTAAAATTAATGAAAACCTCTCAAAATACCCATAATTCACTAATCTGTCTGTTTTAAACGTTTATATTATGCACTTTTCATTGATCTTTTAACAATAATTTTGCATGTCGTTATCATAAATATCCTTTAGACAATCATAGACATATTTTCTTTGTAAAAAATAATCGTTTTAAAGCTCGATTTTTAGTAGTTTACTAAGTATAAGGGTACCAGTGATAATTTTAAAAACTAAGGGGTACCACGTAGAATTCGAAAAAATACGGGGGTACCATGTAGAAAAACCCAATTATCTTTGAAGGCTGACACTGTCCAGCACAAGCTAAAAACGGATCGTGCCCCTCTCATAATTTGCAAGTGGAGAGAGATTGTGGAGGGCAAATGAACCATCTCATTTGAATATTGTGAAAGGGGCACTATACATCTTCAGTTTGTGACAAATGTTATTCGTCTTCTGTAAGACGAGCTGCTTATTTAATATGGTGAGTTTGATTTAAGTGTTGGCAACGTTTGGAGATCTATCTCCTTTTCTAAAAATAGATGGAAAATTCATTTTCTTTTAATGATTCAGGTCGCATTCCAACATCATTGAATGGTTCTAAAATTTATGTGTAAATATAAATGGATAATAGGAATTGGTGTTAAAAGTATTATTAAATGGATTTGAGAGAGGAAATGGACTCTCCATATTCTATAGGAAATGGAGAAGATCTTAACTGGTCGACAATGCCTGATTAGTACTTTGTAATAGTTATGTATGTTTGAATTGGAATATAATTATGTGAAAGTTTTAGTAGATGACCCAGTTAAAATTAACCAAAATTTATTCGAAAATAATTTTATAATAAACGCCTAAAAATAACCTAAAACTGAAAAAAGATCTGATTTGATAGAAAACCTACATATTTAAGATTCGTCCAACCCGTAACCCAAGCCAAACATGAGTTTATTATAAATTTGTATTTAAATCAAATGAAACTAGTAAGTACGGAGCATTAAAGTGATTAATTCATACCACTTCAATATTTATAAGTGTACTAATTATCATTTTTCTTCGTCTCTGACGGGTGTCCATCGTTGAAAACAACGCGTACTCCTTTTGTTACGGTTGTCTCTTCAATAACTAAACAACTTGTCAAGAAATTTTCTCAATTCCTATGAGTAGAGACCAATTTTCGGACCTCATGAGTAAGAGAATGAGGTAAACAATCACCACACTAATAAATCCTCTTAGATCATAAGATAGTACGAAATCAAAATATAAGCAAACTTGTTTCAGTTGTTGTAAATAGATGTACCCGTGACAAAACTCGGAAAAGTTTACCGTCCAAGGACACTTTTTAATCTACAATCTAAAACTCGAAAAAGTCTTAGCAAAATCCCCACATTGAGTAAAAACATAATAGGAAAGAAGGAAATACTGTGGTGTATTTTAATAAAAAGTAAATAAATTATTGAGACAGATGGAATATTAAACAAATAGTGACACCCGTTTTGTAAATAACATATTGCCAGGGAAAAAAATAGTAGATTGAAGCTAAAAAGTAGATTGGCAAATCAATACGCTAAAAAAAGCGTGTGGTTAACGGTAGATTTGCCTAGTAAATTGTTGTGAATCTAACGAATTCAATATGTTGCTTTTACTACATATTCATATATAATATTCACCACTCCATGAATTTAACTTAATTTTTATTAACTATGCTAGGGATTTTCTATATAGAACCTTTGTGTTTTTGGGATGTCTACATTGTACCCATTTGCTTTTTGAAATATATCTGGTACTCTTAACCTTTATCCCCACCGCCGTAACCCTAAACTTATATTCTTGCAATTTATTAGATAATCAAGGACATGACTACTTTTTAAACCTTATTTTATTTAATCACATAATTAATCTTTGCTAATATTAGATTATACTCTCTCTCATCTACTCCAAATGTAATATTGACGTTTTGGCACTATTCATGTGTGTAGAGAATCTTTGGTATTATTTGTATTATATAAAAGAAAATATAGTTATTTGAGATCTATTTATATTCATCGTCATGAATACAATAAGAATATCAAATAAAGTTTTATAATTTTTAATAATGTGTAACCAAAGATATTCAGATCGCAAAACGCACCTCTACAAGTATGATGAAGTCAATGTTCCCTTTAGAGTGGATGGGAGGAAATATCAAAATTAGCATTATATCCACACCATCTCACATCAAATATCAAACCTTACCCATAACCGCCATAACCCCGGCCAAAACCACCTTAACCCCACCCCACCTAAACCCCATCGCCCCTATGGCCCCACGTCCACTGAATATCCACGTCCTTCCGTCCTGACCACCTAATGACGACCCTAATTTGTCCGTTTTGATTACTAATTGTCTGAATCTTGAAATGGCGGCGCAAGCGAATGTTGGTGGTTGTATATAGGTTGAGTAGGTGGTAGAGTGTGGGAATTTGCGTAGGATGGTTATTAGGAATAATTAAAATCAAAAGAATGATTATTGGTAAGGTAGTAATAGTGGCGAAAATCTAAATCAAAATAATGTTTATTGGTGAGTAGGTGGTACGATGAGGGCTAGTTTTGGTGCGATGAGGACTAAGCACAAGTTTGTATTAGTGGTGTGACAAGTGTGACGGTCTGCGATATTATAGACGGTGGTGCAACGAGAGTCTAACAAAAAAAGGGTTAGGTGGTTGATAATTAATTGTTATTGGTGGCAAAAGAGATTACAGTTGTTTAAGGCCTCACTTAACGGAGCAACTACACAAATATTAACGGAAGAAATTAAACGTTTAGTGGTAAAACGATAGCTATTGATAAATGTTTAGGCACCACGCATTTTTTGAAAAGCGAAGGGATACTACGTAAGAACGCAAAAAAAAAAAGGGCATTATGTACAAAATCCCAATATGTTAATTACCAAACAGGTTCTCTGAACCTGCTAATATATAAAATGTGAAGGTCAAACCAACTATTAAAATATGCTAATTAATCGTCTAACTATAAGTTGCTTATATTATTTGCTATTTAAATATGCTTCTGTAGATTGCCAAAAAAAAGCTTAAATAATAATTTCAAAAATACAATAAATACAGGGTGGTAAATAACAACTTTTTTCATGAAATAATCAGGGTAGGTTCAGTGTCATTATATCCTAATTAGAATTGAGTTAAATTATTCTGTATTTTGTTACCTACAAATTAAGTTATCCAAATTGTCTTATGTATTTTGAACATAATTATTTAAAAGTTTATCACCAAAGACCTATATAGTGAATCCGTTAAATTTGCATTTCCTTTTTGTACACTTTCTCGTTGTCTTTTGTCCATCCTTTTGTTACTTATTTTTTTTAACAACGATAAACCGATATAAATAAAAGAGTCTACGTAACATTCAGTTACATATTACCCATTAGAAAATGGACGGGCGCTGAAAACCTCTTAATTACTTGACATCCAATTAGGTGAGCTAAACTTCGAGGTAGACCCAAAGAGAATTAGCAAGACGGCGTTCTTGAACGGTGAGTAATAAACATCAAACTGGATCGGGTAGTCTTCCTTACTGCAACATCAGTCTTGGTGTACCTTGTGCTAATTCTTTCAATAAAATCTTATATAATACTCCCCCGTCCCGATTAATTGTGTGACAACCTTCTCGAATGCGGAAATAAAACATACAAGCATGTGAATTATAAAGCGGAAATATGATATTTTAAAACTTTTATACATGCAAGATAGAAATACGAGGAATGTCAGTAATTACAAACCAAATATAAAATACTACAAGAGACGTAGTCTCTCAAAATGTTAACCAACAACAAAGCCATTAGCAACTAGCTAATCAACGTCTAGTGGTGTTTCATCCAGGGACAACGCCCGCTAGCTCACACCTGAACCCAAAATACCACAAGCAAAAAGCCAACCAATCAAGCAACCTGTTCATCCATGAAAAACATGAACGCCACAGTCAGTGGGGAGTAACTCCGGGTTCTCCCAGCCATATCACATTAAACGTACATAGAAGGAAATACAAAAGTAGAGCATGCATACATATATATATACATGTGAAATACGATAAGGATAGATATGCAATTCAATATATAATGATAAGAGCATATGTAATACAAATCCGAATCCATCATGTTATACAAAGACTCGGGGAAGACACTCTTAGGCAACTATATACTCACTAGGGCTTACATCTCACCGTTAGCGACATATACTTGATAAGATAGAAACTCGACATATAAACCACGTCAATCATCTAATTCATTCAAGAGTCCAACTCAATGTTCACGTATAATTCAACTTACAAACGACCATCAAATCATACGAATATGACAACACAATCTCTCACGGTTAATGGCACGCACTAGCATCGTGAACAATAGCAAGACAAGCCAATGGAAGCTCACGGAAATAAGACATTTCCCGGAACCGTATACGATAAGACGTTTCGTATACTCATGACCTAGACAAACAAATTCACGGGATAAGACGTTTCCCGGAATCATGTACGATAAGACGTTTCGTACACTAAAGACTCTAATCCTCTCGGTAGGACGACGATAATAATACGGTCCTAGTCTAAACCTGGCCAGACTCTCGGAATAAGACGTGTTCCGATTCGACATGTGGTAAGACGTTCCACATCCAAGACTCGGTCAATCATAGACGCCAAGTACCCCAAATTCGGTCAACCTTCACGAAAGAGGCGGAGAGAGATCTATAGTCAAAAGTCAAGCTAGTACGCTACATGCAATGACACCACCTCGCAAAGATACAACATTTGACGGCCGGATCGATCAACGCATTGCGTTCACCTCCTAACAACGTCGTCATATCCCCACTAAAACATGCATACAAGCATCAAGGATATACCTTATCGCTCCAACATTCCAGTCTAACGAGTATAAGGGTGTAGCCGGGAAATGAGAGTACAAAGCACATAGAAAATTTGTGCTCAAACCGTAACATTTGTAAAAACCGACTCAAAGTGGGAACATACCAAAAACCGTCACAAAACATGAGAATAGGGAATCATATAAGTTTAAATATGATAAACAGGAGTCAATAGATGATACATAAGCATTAGAACAAGTTTATGAAGCATAATGAATAAAAACATAGATCACCTCTCCAAACAACGTTGTTTGGAACCCAACGAAAACAAGGGTCCACTTCAAACGGTCATAACTAGAGTTCTATACATGCAAATGCAGAAATTCCAATTGGAGGGTGATAGCTTATCCTCTTACGGTTCCAACGAGATGTCACACGCCCAAAACAAGCAAGTAACGAAGGAGATATGATCATTTTACGAAAAGGGGTCAGTGCAGGAAAATTTCTGTTGGCAGCGTGTGACGCAGCCTGCGTCCTACGACGCAGCCTGCGTCCCCCAACGAGAAAACTTTTACAAGGAAAAATTTATGAAACGAGGTTCATCTCGCAAAGGGTTTAAGGAGAATTTTCATAAGAGCGAAACTCTATTTACGGATCACAAGAATGCTCGTCGCGAACGAGAAATCTAATTATCCCAAAATCAAATCAATGTCGAATTAGTGAAATCTAAATTCAAAACAACGTTAGTAAGTGCAGGACTAGTTATCAGACGTCTCCAATAACAAGTGCAAACATCCAACCAAACGCAAAATCCAAATATAAAAGCGAAAGAAATCTATTTTCTCCAAAAAGGAGGTACAAAAACCCTCTTTAGACTTCTTTGAAAAGTTAAATTAGGAAAGCAATCTGGAAATTCGAAGGTTTTCTCAAAGATAAGGTCAAAATAACACGACATTACACGTACATAGAGCGACTCGAACATAAAGTTCACAAATCACGATAACAAATTATATACAAAACACGCAAAAACGAAACAAATCGAACTCTTAGGAATATGAAGAATTACGATGAAGTCGGCACGAAGATCTACAAGAACTCGATAGAACTAACTCTACTGATACTCTAATCCTCAAGAGAATGTATCTTACCTCAATTACACCTTCATCATTCTAAATCGCTAAACTTTATAAATATTATTTACAACAATCCCAATCAAAGCAACAAACATAATTATCTAAGATCCAACTAGTCTCATCCAAAGTCTCACGACAAGGGCAAATCCACAATCCATTATCGGTTATAATGATTCTTTAATACGCCATAACATCCTTAATTCGATCATTACTACGCTCGAAGCCTCAAATATAAATAGTCACATTAGCAAACTATGGTGGTTACTAATCCTCAAGATAAATAAGTTCACTATTCTAACTCTATAATCCATAACAACCGAGCATTCACTATCAAAAGCTTGCAACGAATATTTCTCAATTTCAAACTATGATTCCTTAAAAACAAAAGAGAATTACTAATTCCAAACCACAAATGACCAACCACTTGGCCATCAGACAACCATTCAAATCATCTAATTCATCTAAAACTCAAAATGAATCGATTTTTATTTACGACAAAACTCCTCAAACTTTGGGTACCGGCTCAAATTCCCTAAAGCAAAGTCTCTTTTAGAATCCACCAATTAGAGACATCAATTTCCCAAATGACATACCAAGCAACCGTTATAGTACCCAACAACAACGAACTATTATCATGATCAACTCAATTCTCAAAATAACACTAGAGTACCAAGCTCCAAATCCAAAACTACTAGGAGAAGATGTATTATCACTATTAGGATTCATCCTAGAGCTTAATCCTATTTCCCATAATGAAATACAACATGAAATTTGCTCAATCCAAGGACACATATTCTAACTAAAGAATCCCAAATTACATCACACTTATTCTTTGAGCCTTACAAATGGAATATTCAATCCACTAGAGAAAAGATGAAGGAGCAACGAGATAGAAAACAATACGAAATCTCAAGGAGAATACGAGAATAAATAAGGCACGAGATTACAAGAGAGGAGCGCTGAAAATAACGAGGTCAAGGAAGGGACAAAGCAGATAGTAGCGTTATGAAGATATCCAAGTGAGAAAGAAGGTACGAGCTTGTAATTTCTTAAAGTTCAATCTTGACAAAAACATTCAAGAATGGAAATGAAAGGGATGATGGCACGAGTAAAGGTTAAAGTTTTAATCCACAAAATTGTAAAGCAACTCATCCCAAACAAAGGTCTCTTACAAGGGACCATCGTACCACAATCATCAAAGTAAGGTACACCTAGATTTGATAAATCGACTACAACCCAATTCATCCACCCTTTCATATCACACGGATTCCCAATTTCGGAATTGCAACTCAAGCATAATAACATTCTCTCAACTCCATAATTTAACACATTCCCAAAGGTTTCAAAAACCGAAGAACCAATAAGGAAATCTCCATACTAATCTCTTTTCAACTCCTACGGCCACAAGGTAGAACACCGAACAAAACGTCATTAACAACATCATATAGCCCACGAGTTCATTATTAACAAAGTACAACCTCAAGTCAAACATCATCATTAACGCCTCAAGGTATTTCCTTCATAGCTCACATCATCGAATCTCGCTCAAATCTATAATCCTCAAGTAATATGGTTCAACTTACCGAAACCTTACTACTTCAAACGAGTCTCCGATACCATAAGATAAGATCATATCTTTAAATCCAAGAACTATAGCTAAAAGCTTTTCCACCAAGCCTATACCCTCAAACACACAATAGGAAACCACAAGACGTCACTTAACCTCAAAAGTATTTCGCACCTCAACATATCATTCAAAACTTCTTATTTACACCAATTAGACCTATCATAAGCATGGTCTTCAAAACAATACTAAACTTCTAAGTCCAAAAGACTAAATTACTAATGAGTTAAGAAGTCCTAGCCAACTCATTCAACTTACACCATCAAATATCATGAACTATCCACACATTAGTCATGACAAGCATCAAGCATTAAAATCATCAAATTTATCTTACTACCTTTCCTTAGAGATACAACCAATCACCACTATAGGGTGAATTTAGATCTACACCATTTTCCTCAAATCACAAATTCATTCTAACCAACAGTAATATTCCACAAAGTTCAAAGTTCTTCCGACCAAGTATAAGATACCACAAACAAATGGGTATGGCATCCACAAAAATGTTACAAGAGGAAGGTAAGGATACCAATGGTAAGATGGAGGAACTATCAAGAGTAATTTCCAAGAGGCAAACAAGTTGGAAGAGAAAGAAGCACCTAGATAGAAGGAAGAGAGCATAATACATTAAGGACGAGAGAATTCATATATGAGGAAGAAATAAACTTCAATTAGGCTTGTAAATCTTCAAATCTTCGGTAGAGGATACTTCTTCTAGGTAACACAATGATCCACCTTAAAATGGTAGATACAAACAAACATAACATCACTCAACACAATCAACAAACAAGTTAGAACCTAACAAACATCAAGTACACGAAAGACTACCACCTTAGGTCCTTAAGTCTACCCATCTCTCATTTATTATTTCAAGGTCAAGTAAGTTAAGTTTAGGGTTCACGTGTGTGCGTCAGGAGCGATAAAAGCTCTGATACCAACTGTGACAACCCTCGCGAATGCGGAAATAAAACATACAAGCATGTGAATTATAAAGCGGAAATATGATATTTTAAAACTTTTATACATGCAAGATAGAAATACGAGGAATGTCAGTAATTACAAACCAAATATAAAATAATACAAGAGACGTAGTCTCTCAAAATGTTAACCAACAACAAAGCCATTAGCAACTAGCTAATCAACGTCTAGAGGTGTTTCATCCAGGGACAACGCCCGCTAGCTCACACCCGCACCCAAAATACCACAAGCAAAAAGCCATCCAATCAAGCAACCTGTTCATCCATGAAAAACATGAACGCCACAGTCAGTGGGGAGTAACTCCGGGTTCTCCCAGCCATATCACATTAAACGTACATAGAAGAAAATACAAAAGTAGAGCATGCATACATATAGATATACATGTGAAATACGATAAGGATAGATATGCAATTCAATATATAATGATAAGAGCATATGTAATACAAATCCGAATCCATCATGTTATACAAAGACTCGGGGAAGACACTCTTAGCCAACTATATACTCACTAGGGCTTACATCTCACCGTTAGCGGCATATACTTGATAAGATAGAAACTCGACATATAAACCACGTCAATCATCTAATTCATGCAAGAGTCCAACTCAATGTTCACGTATAATTCAACTTACAAACGACCATCAAATCATACGAATATGGCAACACAATCTCTCACGGTTAATGGCACGCACTAGCATCGTGTACAATAGCAAGACAAGCCAATGGAAGCTCACGGAATAAGACATTTTCCGGAACCGTATACGATAAGACGTTTCGTATACTCATGACCTAGACAAACAAGTTCACGGGATAAGACGTTTCTCGGAATCATGTACGATAAGACGTTTCGTACACACAAGACTCTAATCCTCTCGGTAGGACGACGATAATAATACGGTCCTAGTCTAAACCTGGCCAGACTCTCGGAATAAGACATGTTCCGATTCGACATGTGGTAAGACGTTCCACATCCAAGACTCGGTCAATCATAGACGCCGAGTACCCCAAATTCGGTCAACCTTCACGAAAGAGGCGGAAAGAGATCTATAGTCAAAAGTCAAGCTAGTACGCTACATGCAATGACACCACCTCGCAAGGATACAACATTTGACGGCCGGGTCGATCAACGCATTGCGTTCGCCTCCTAACAACGTTGTCATATCCCCACTAAACATGCATACAAGCATCAAGGATACACCCCATCGCTCCGACATTCCAGTCTAACGAGTATAAGGGTGTAGCCGAGAAATGAGAGTACAAAGCACATAGGAAATTTGTGCTCAAACCGTAACATTTGTAAAAACCGACTCAAAGTGGGAACATACCAAAAACCGTCACAAAACATGAGAATAGGGAATCATATAAGTTTAAATATGATAAACATGAGTCAATACATGATACATAAGCATTAGAACAAGTTTATGAAACAACGTTGTTTGGAACCCAACGAAAACAAGGGTCCACTTCAAACGGTCATAACTAGAGTTCTATATATTCAAATGTAGAAATTCCAATTGGAGGTGATAGCTTATCCTCTTACGGTTCCAACGAGATGTTACACGCCCAAAACAAGCAAGTAACGAAGGAGATATGATCATTTTACGAAAAGGGGTCAGTGCAGGAAAATTTCTGTTGGCAGCGTGTGACGCAGCCTGCGTCACCACGACGCAGCCTGCGTCCTACGACGCAGCCTGCGTCCCCCAACGGCCTGCGTCCCCCAACGCAGCCTGCGTCCTTCACGGGATTCAAGGACGATCAAAAATCAACATGTTATCAACAACAAACTCCTCATTTATCACCACAAATCATCAATTCTCATGTCAATTAACAACTAACAACATCCATCAACAACAACACAAGTCCTAAGCATACTAACCATAATCTAAATACAATTACTAGCCTAGAAAACACATAAAACACGTAAATGATATCGAGTAACCCTTCACCGTTACCTTTTCGCGTCTTTAATCGATTTCTAAACCTTCCTAGTCTCCACCTACATACAATTAGATAATAAAAGCTGAATATCATTCACCTTGAGAAAGACGGATAATTTAAAAAGCGAGAAAGACGGTAATTTTATTACCAATACGGATAGAGGAAGCTAAGAGGGGAAGAATGAGACGAACTTACGTGAATTTGAGCGGGAAACGAATGAGATACGATGATTATAAAATCGGAGCAAAGATGGAGGCAAGGGTTTGAGATTTCTTAATGAAGAAGAAATGTGTTGTGTTTGAGTTGTGAATGAAAAATAGGTTAAGTGTAGTGTGATATTTATAAGGAAAAAGTCAACAAAAGTCAAACTCGCCTAAAGACGGGATTCTCATGGAATCTCGCGGAAATTCCAAATACGAACTCGGAAATTCTAAATTCGACTCGGAACATAAAATTCTATATTAAAACTTAAATATGCTGAAACGTATCCGTAAAATATTTTCACTAGAAAAATAGGGTATATTTCCGGGTGTTACAAATTGTTTACATACTACATTTTGGGGTCTCTCAGTCAATTGTATATATTTTTATTCTGAGAATGTTTTTATGTGTAACTTAATCACCCAATGATACTATTTCCATTCGTTATTCAATACAACTATCCCACAAATGGTCATGTTTCTTCTACTTGATATTTGTGGCAAAAGCAAATGTAAATAATTGGCCGGGAAAGATGGAGTAATAAACAAAACTTCGAACGATTTAAGAAATTAGGTAAAATTATAACTTTATACTTCAAAGTAAAGAGAATGAGGACAATAACATTTTAATGAAATAATGACTTTTAAAGGCCTCGTCTCTCTTTAATTAGGTAAAAGGTTGGGCCAGAAGGAACTTTATTAATGGAATTAAAGATGCTCAAGGAATCTGGACAGATGATAAGAAAATAATAGGGGAAACTTTTAATAAGTATTTTTACGAGCTTTTTAATCCGATTCAACACCAACGAATACAGTCTCATGTCGTAATGGGGGACTCTTAACATTTTTAAGGAGGTTAATAAAAAAATTCCGGAGGATGATATCGATTATCTTAGAAGACCATTATCGGGAAAGGAGGTTAGGAAAGTTGTCTTTCAATAAGGAGCCCTTAAATCTCCCGGGACTGATGGATTTCCTGCTTTATTCTATCAAAGATGCTGGCACATGGTTAAAAAAAATGGCATCATAGCTACGCTAGAAATCCTTAACACCTATAAGGTCATCCCCGAATTAAATAGAACCTTCATCACTCTTATTCTGAAATGTGACACCCCTCAGACGGTAGAAGACTATCGTCCTATTAGTCGCTGTAATGTGATTACGAGAATTGTAACGAAATGTGTTACTAATAGGCTCTCGCGAATAATGCCCACCATTATTGGCCCCCTAGCAATTTTCTTTTCTTAAGGGGCGACAAATTGGGGACAATATTCTAATAGTCCATGAACTAATTCACAACATTAACAAGCATAAAATCGGAAAGTGTGGGCGAATTGTTTTTAAGGCTGACATGAGCAAAGCCTTTGATAGGATTAAACGGGAGTTTCTTGAAGCCACTCTTAAATGCTTCTCCTTTCCGCCAAATTTTTTTAAGGTGATTATGAACTGCGTCTCATCAGTCTTATATGAAGTACTCCTAAATGGCTCTCCTATGAGGCAGTTCAAACCGAAATGCAGACTAAGGCAAGGTGATTCATTATCACCTTTCCTCATTATGATTTGTAGGAAAGTTCTATCTCAGAACAGAACCGCATATAAAGGAAAAGGATCCCTTCATGGAATTTCAGCAGGATGCCACTCTATCCATATTACTCATCTCTGCTTCGCCGATGTCTCTGTTATTGCAGGGCATCAGGACAAATCATGGAAAGTTATTGAAGGGCATCAGGACAAATCATCAACATAGAAAAATCTGGTATAATCGTCAGTCCAAGCACAGCCATGATATCAGCGAAGTTAGGAATGCAATCTCTAAAAATCAAAAGAAATAAAGGGATTGGAAACTATATGGGTATTGAGTCGGATTTTAGCAACTCAAAGAGAGAAATTTTCGGCAACATCCTTGACAAGGTTAAGAAAAGGATCTCATCCTGGAATGGTATTTATCTATCGCCAGCGGGTAGACTTCAACTGATTTACTCTGTGTTGTCCTCCCTCTCAAATTATTTTCTATCGGTTTTCAAAATCTTGATAAGTGTGGCAAATAAGATTAACTCTTTATTGTCGCACTTTTGGTGGGCATGGAGTAAATCTTTTAAGACTATTCATTGGTGTAGTAAAAATTTCCTAAGCATTCCCAAATCAGAAGGAGGACTTGGGATACGAAACATCCAGTGCGTTAATCAAGCCTTACTGGACAAAGTCACATGGAGAATATTAAAAGAAAAAGATTCCCTAATAAGCCTAGTTTTTCACATAAAGCTATGCAACACGAAGGACCCCTTAAACCTTCTTCCACATCAAAAACAACTGCAGCTATCTTGAGTTGGCAATTTGGAATTCAATCCAACCTCAATATGTGGACAGGGAAATGGATTAATAAATCTTCACCAACTCGGGCCACAAGTCTAGGTTTTCCTCCACCAGTCTCTATGCTACAAAACACAGTTAGAACACTAATCCTACCATCGATGAAATGGAATTATTATCTCATCCATGAGTTTTTTTGAGGAAGAATGGGCTAGGAAAATAACGGCTATGCGAATTTGTCCCTCAATATCGGAAGATACTATTTTTTGGACGCTGGCACCCACTGGTAACTATTCAGTCAAGAGTGGTTTTGCTTATGCTCTAATGCTCCATATTGATAATTCGAGCTTCGGTAAAGATATCAATAGTATTAGTCCCATCGCTAAATAATTATGCAAAAAAAAAGTTGTGGTCATTACATATTCCGCATAAATGGAAAATCATGACCCAGACATTACCCACACGGGAAGAGCTCATTAAGAGAGTGATTAACATTGACCCAACCTGTCCCTTGTGCAATAAGTCTACCTCTATAGAAACCTGCTCTCATCGTGACCGTTATGTAATTAAGAGGATATGGGCCGCATAACCTGTGGGATAGCTACCGAGAATGATGGATGTATACCATTCGACAGATGGATTATAAATTAGTGCAGATGTTTATCTACTAGAGACGATAGCACAAATAGCATCATCATCTTCATATCTATATTATGGAGTGTGTGGGTCATCCGCAACAGGATTATCTTCAGCAACTCAACTTTTTCACCTAGAAACCTGTTAGGAATACAAGACAAGGAGGCGAAAGCAGCTATTATGGCTACGGACTTGAAGAAATCATATGGAACCAATCCAAATTGCCTTCAAATTAAGGATTTAGGGATTCAAAAGGAAAAAATTCGAAACCACTTTCTGTGGATGTGGAAATTGGATCCACGAAAATACAGTTTTATTTCTTAAAACACTTTTTTTAATTAAGTCTTTTGAAAAGACTCGCCACTAAATTTTTAATGGAATTTAGAAACCAAATTAGAGATTATGAATTCGTGTGAGGTTACGTTATAGGAAGTTAATTTAATGACCCAACCCCGCCCGTTACAAAACGGTCTCCACTAAACAAATGAATGGCTATTCGAAGACGTGTCATATGCAATGCAAACATGCGTATTAAACTGTAACATGTGACATGCATTCTATGTCATTTTAATGCAACTTAAACTTTGTCAAAGTTATTTAGCATATGAATGTTCATTTAAACTAATTTAGTCTAAACAAACAAAAGAGGAGGAAAGGTGTGTTCTTACTCTTAGCATAAGAAAGAATAACAAACATTAGCGATTAATTTACGTGATATAAAATATAAAAAAATAAGAATCGATGTTCATGGAAAGATAGAATAAAAAAGAGATTAAAGGCGCCTCTGTCTCAGAGTTACACGATCAATTACGATGTACTCGGTCGAGTGACTCTGGGATAGAGTCAAAACAACACAGGCAGACAACGATACTCGATCGAGTACCACTGCACTCGGTCGAGTATCGACCTGACTCGATCGAGTATGTCAAATACTCGATTGAGTGACTCTAAGACAGACTCGCTTTGTTACGGCATATTACTAAAACCTATAATTTATGATACAAAACCGACTATGACCCTTATATAACAATAAACTTGACATAGAACATGCGAAACAAATATAAAAATACGACATACAAATCAAGCTACTCAAAAACTAATCCATTCATGCTAAGCAAAACAATAATGATTATATAATGAAATAATAAGGTAAATTAGAGAACTATGATAATTAAAACAACAACATAAAATACAAAATCAATTTCATTAATTAGTTAAAAAAACAACGAACGAATAAGAAGTCAATAATACAAACGTTAAACAAACGATAAGCATATGAAAGACGGTAATAGAAGACGGAAATTGAAAGGGAAGAGGAGGTATTATTGCACCCTCAACATACATGTAACGTTGCCCAGTGTCTTTTTTCGTAATCAATAGTAAAATATGCTCCAAGGGGCCGTTGAGACAACCCTCGCGATAGCGGAAATAAAACATACCAAGCATGTAATTTATATAGCGGAAAATACGATATTTTTGAAACTTTTTACATGGCAAAGGAAGAGTACGAGGGATGTCAAATAAATACAAACTAAAGTATAACATACTACAAAGAGACGGAGTCTCTCAAAACGTTATCAACCATCAAAGTTGTTTAGTAAACTAGCTAAGAACGTCTATGGGTGAATCGTCAAGTCCAACACTCGCTAGCTCACACCCGAACCCAAAAACAAGCAATGATTCAGCCAGCAACCTGTACATTCATGAAACATGAACGCCACAGTCAGTGGGGAGTAACTCTGGGTTCTCCCAGCCATATCACAAATAACGTACAAAACGAAAATAAACAAGTAGAAGCATACATACATATATATATATATATATATATATATGTGTGTGTGTGTGTGTGTGTGTGAGTGTGTGTGAGTGTGTGTGTGTGAATTACGAGAAGTATAAATAAGCATTTCAATATATAAAGCTATAGGCGCATGAAGTACAAAACTGTAAGCATCATATTATAAACAGACTCGCGGAAAGCATTCTTAGGCAACTATATACTCACTAGGGCTTACATCTCACCGTTAGTGGCATATACTTGATAAGATAGAGACTCGACATATAAACCACACCAAGTCATCCAACGGTCACAAATAGTCAACATATAAGCATCCACCCAAACATACGAATATGGTAACATAATCTCTCACGGTTAATGACACGCACTAGCACCATGTACATAGCAAGTATGATTGAAACACGTCCACAGGATAAACATTTCCCTGAACCATACACGATAAACGTTTCGTATATGAAAGACTCATTTCCTCCCGGTAGGACGACGATAATAATACGGTCCTAGTCTAAACCTGGCCAGACTCTCGGAATAAACATGTTCCGATTCGACAGGCGATACACATTTCGCATCCAAGACACGTTCAAACACAGAAGTCGAGTACCCCAAATTTGGTCACAACTACACGAAAGAGGCGGAAAGAGCACAAGAATCATAATCAAGCGGTACGCTACATGCAATGCCACCACCTTGCAAGGATACGACATTTGATGGCCGGGTCGATCAACGCATTACGTTCGCCTCCCAACAACGTCGTCATATCCCCACTAAAACATGCATACAAGCATTAAGGATACACCTCCTCGCTTTGACATTCCAGTCTAACGAGCAAGGAGGTATAGCCGGGGAATGAGAGTTCATAGCACTTAACGATTAGTGCTCAAATCAAAACATATGTAAAATCGACTCAAAGGGGGACGTATCAAAAACCGTCACAAAACAAGCGATATAAGCGAATGGGATATCATATATTCTAAACAAGAATATTTAATGTTATTACGTAAATTTAAACGATAAACAAACCGTACAAACTATTATAAGCGAGAGTATAAGAAAAGAAATAGAAGAAGGACTTAGGGGGTGCCAGCCAGTCAAGGGGACCGGCCGCCTACTACCCGGCTAGCACTTTAGCAACATTCAAACAAACTTAAAAATATAGGGATGTCCCAGCCTGTGACAACCCTCGCGAATACAGAAATAAAACATAACAAGCATGTGATTTATATAGAGGAAAATACGGTATTTTTAAAACCTTTTTACATGCTATTAGAAAGGTACGAGGAATGTCAATAATTACAAACCAAAGTATAAAATACTACAAGAGACGGAGTCTCTCAAAATGTGATCAAGTAACAAAGTTATTAGCAACTAGCTAAAAATCGTCTAGAGGTGATTCATCCAGGCCAACGCCCGCTAGCTCACACCCGAACCCAAAATACCACAAGCAAAAAGCCATCCAAGCAAGCAACCTGTTCATCCATGAAAAACATGAACGCCACAATCAGTGGGGAGTAACTCCGGGTTCTCCCAGCCATATCACATTAAACGTACATAAACGAAAATACAAAAGTAGAAGCATGCATATATAGATATACAGGCGAAATACAAGAAGGATAAATAGGCAATTCAATATATAAAGATAAGAGCATATGAAGTACAAATCCGTAACCATCATATTATAGTAAGACTCGGGGATGACACTCTTAGGCAACCATACACTCTCACTAGGGCTTGCATCTCACCGTTAGCGGCATTAGTTTGATAAGATTGAGACTCGACAAACAAACCATGCCAAGTCATCCAAAGATCATGAAAAATCAATCATATAATCATCCATTCAAACGTACAATACGTTGACGACATCTCTCACGGTAAATGACATGCACTAGCACCGTGTACATGCAAGTATGATTAAAAGGCATCCACGGGATACAACATTTCCCTGAACGCATACACGATGCTACATTTCGTATATGTAGACTAATTTCCTCCCGGTAGGACGACGATAATAATACGGTCCTAGTCTAAACCTGGCCAGACTCTCAGAATATACGTTTTCCGATTCGACATGCGATGACATTTCGCATCCAAGACTCGGTCAATCATAGACGCCGAGTACCCCAAATTCGGTCGACATTCACGAAAGAAGCGGAAAAGAGCACAAGCCTCACAACAAGCGGTACGCTACATGCAAAAGACACCACCTCGCAAGTACACAATATTTGACGGCCGGGTCGATCAACGCAAAGCGTTCGCCTCCCAACAACGTCGTCATATGCCCACTAACACATGCAATTAAGCAGTAAGGATACACTCCTCGTTCCGACATTCCAGCCTTACGAACGTGGAGGTAGCCAAGGGAATGAGAGTACAAAGCATATACGAAATTAGTGCTCAAACCGTAACATTTGGAAAAACCGACTCAAAGTGGAACATACCAAAAACCGTCACAAAACATGCGATACAAGCGAATGGATTATCATATATTCGAAATATTAATATTCAAAGTCAAACCCAAAGGTCAACAAAAGTCAAAGTCAAACCCGAGACCCGAGACCCGAGACCCAAACCCGACAATTTGGAGTGGGCTACAAACAAATCATCAATGCAAGAAAACTAAGTCCAAAGGGTCAAGGAAAGTCAAGGCGGGAATAAAATTCAAAGGTTCAACTTTGTGGAAATCTGGCAGATTGAAACGCTGCCAGCGCCAGGCAACGCTGCCAGCGTCCCACGACGCTGCCAGCGTCCTGTCTCGGGCACACGATCCTCATATTTCAACTTGACAACCACATACAACAATCATCATTTGTCAACACAAATCATCAATTCTCATATCAATTAACAACTAACAACAACCATCATCAACAACACAATTCCTATGATTACTAACCTTATTCTAAATACGATTTCTAACATAGAAAACACATTAAAATACGTAAATGATATCGAGTAACCCTTCACCGTTACCTTTTCGCGTCTTGAATCCGCGTCGATGTCCTCTTCTATTAAGAAGTAGTCTTTGTCGGGGTCTTGGAGGTCACCACCTACAATTAGACAATAAAAGATGAATATAATTCACCTTTGAGAAAGACGGATTAATTGAAAAGCGAGAAAGACGGTAATTTTATTACCAATACGGATAGAGGACGATGAGAGGGAAAGAATAAGACGAACTTAGGTGAATTTGAGCGAGAAATGAATGAGTTGTGACGATTCTAAGTTTGATCAAATATGGAGGCTAGGGATTTGGGGTTTACTTGGTGAGGAAGAAGGAGATTGAATGTGAGGGAGTTAGGGTTGTGAGGGAGTATATGGAGTAAGTGGAAAATATGAGAAAAAGCCCAAAAACGTCTTAAGACGTAACTTACTCGGAATCTCGCGTAAAGTCCAAATACGAACTCGGAAATTCTAAATTAGACACGGGAAATTTAATTTAAACTAAAACTAAATTTCGCTGAAAAGTATCCGTATAATATTTTTACTATAAAAATAGGGTACATTTGCGGGTGTTACAATCACCCCACCTTTTAAAAAGTTTCGCCCTCGAAACTTGAGCGAAAGAAAGATACCTTAATCGAATAGGGTTGGATATTTACTACGCATAGAAGCTTCCGTTTCCCACGTCTCTTCTTCAACGTTGGCACATCTCTACAAGATTTTCACTAAAGGAACTACCTTACTTCTCAACTTCTTATCCTTGCGATCTAGAATGCGGATTGACTTCTCTTCAAAGGACAAGTTCGGTTCAAGCTCGGGCATTTCACCTTGAAAGACATGGCTTGGATCACTAACGTACTTTCTGAATTGAGAAACATGGAATACATCATGAACCTTAGCCAATTTCGGGGGCAAGTCCAACTTGTAAGCAACGGCACCAAACCTTTTCACAATATCAAAGGGTCCAATGTATTTCGGGCTCAATTTACCCTTAACACCAAACCGTTTAACACCCTTCATTGGAGATACTTTCAAGAATACTTTATCTCCAACTTCAAATTCTAACGGTCTTCTTCGGACATCGGCATAAGAATTTTGTCGATCTTGAGCGGCTTTCATTCTATCACGAAGGACCTTCACATGATCAATAGTCTCAACAAGAACATCGGGGCCTAAGTCACGAACATCACTCAATTGATTCCAACATATAGGATTTCGACATTTTCTTCCATAGAGAGCTTCATAAGGAGCCATCTTGATCGAGATATGATAACTATTGTTGTAAGAAAACTCCACTAACGATAGACTCTTTTCCCAACTAGATTGGAAGTCGAGTGCACAAGCCCTAAGCAAGTCTTCTAAGGTCTGAATAGTCCTCTCGGTCTGACCATCGGTAGCGGCATGGAATGCGGTACTCATCAACAATTTACTACCCATGGCTTCTTGTAAAGCCTTCCAAAATCTCGAACAAAACCTCGGATCTCGGTCGGATATAATCTCCTTGGGAACACCATGGTATCTAACAATCTCATCAACATAGGCTTTCGCTAAACGATCTAAACTCCAAGTCTCTTTGATCGGAATGAATCTAGAACACTTGGTCAAACGATCAACAACAACCCAAACGGCATCTTTACTTCCAACGGTCCTTGGCAAAGCCATGACAAAATCCATAGAAATAGATTCCCACTTCCATAGTTGAATATCCAAAGTTTGTAGCAATCCACCGGGCCTCTTGTGTTTGATTTTCACTTGTTGGCAAGTAAGACATCTTCCAACATAAGACACAACATCGCCTTTCAAATTCGGCCACCAAAATTGTAGCTTCAAGTCTTTATACATCTTATCACCTCCGGGGTGAATAGAATAAGGGGAAAGGTGAGCTTCATCAAGAACTCGCTTTCTCAAATCAAGAGCATTAGGAACAAACAAACGGCCATGGAATCGAAGGACACCTTTATCATCAAACTTGAAATCTTTAGCTTTTCCTTCAAGAAGCTTGGCTTGAATAGACTTGTAGGTAAGATCATCAACTTGGCTTTCGCGGATCTCACGGAGGAAAACAGGTTCGGCAGTGATAGCACCAACATAATCAAATCCACGTTCCACGAATTCCAACTTCAACTTTCGAAACTCAATACCAAGATCAACGGGCAATACTGACATAACATTCAAGGAATGAGAAGATTTCCTACTAAGATCATCGGCAACCATATTTGCCTTCCCCGCATGGTACAACAACTCAAAATCGTAATCATTCACCAATTCCAACCATCTTCTTTGTCTCATATTCAACTCTTTTTTAGTAAATATGTACTTCAAACTTTTGTGATCGGTGAATATACGACAATGAACACCAATAAGGTAGTGTCTCCACACTTTCAAAGCATGAACAACGGCGGCCAATTCCAAATCATGAGTAGAATAGTTCACTTCATGAACTCTCAACTGTCTCGAAGCATAAGCCACCACTTTCATACTTTGCATAAGTACACAACCCAAACCCATCTTGGAAGCATCACAATAGACATCAAAGTCTACTCCATCTACACGTAAAGTCAACACCGGAGTGGTAGTCAACCTCTTCTTTAACTCTTGAAAAGCGGCTTCGCAAGCTTCATTCCAAAGGAACTTGGTTTCCTTCTTCAACAACTGGGTCATAGGTCTAGCAAGCTTGGAGAAATCCTAGACAAATCTACGGTAATAACCAACTAAACCAAGAAAACTTCGGACTTCTCTTACATCGGTCGGACTCTTCCAATCAACAACGGCCTCAATTTTAGAAGGATCCACCATTACACCTTCTTTAGAAATTACATGCCCAAGAAAGGACACCTTAGGTAACCAAAATTCACACTTGGAGAATTTGGCAAACCACTTCTGACGACGAAGAGCACCGAAAATAGTCCTTAGATGAATAGCATGCTCTTCTTCGGTCTTGGAGAATATAAGGATATCGTCAATGAACACCACCACACACTTATCAAGGTACTCACTAAAAGTGCGGTTCATTTGATCCATAAAAATAGCGGGAGCATTTGTCAATCCAAATGGCATCACCTTGAACTCATAATGACCATACCTTGTACTAAAAGCGGTCTTCGGAATATCGGCATCACGAACAGGAATTTGGTGAAAACCGGATCTCAAATCGATCTTGGAAAAAGTAGAAGCACCCTTTAGTTGATCAAACAAATCTTCAATCCGTAGCAAAGGATACCTATTCTTGATGGTAATTTGGTTCAGCTCACGGTAATCAATACAAAGCCTCACAGAACCATCTTTCATCTTCACGAAAAGAACGGGAGCACCCCATGGCGAGGCACTTGGTCCAATGAAACCTTTCTCAATCATATCATCAAGCTGCTTCCTTAACTCTTTCAACTCGGTTGGAGCCATACAGTAAGGAGCTTTGGCTATGGGTCCGGAACCAGGTACAAGATCAATAGAAAACTCCACATCACGCTCGGGAGGAATCCCGGGCAAGTCTTCGGGGAATACATCAACGAATTCACGAACTATAGGCACATCTTCAATATTTGGCAAAGAGGTAGTTGTAGAAGTCACAATACACAAGTATGCTTGGTGACCCTTTCTTACCATACTCACCAATTTCATTGCGGAAATCAAAGACACACCCTTTCGGGGATGAGATCCCTTATAGGTTATTCTAACTCCTAAAGGAATCTTTAAATAAATATTTTGATCTCGACACTCAAACCTAGCATGATACAATGCTAACCAATCAATACCTAGAATTACATCGAACTCTCCTAGAGGAAACTTAAAGAGATTTGCGGGAAAGATAGTACCCGAAATAGAGATTGGGACATTTGGATAAAGAGTAGAACAAGAGATAATATCTCCGGATGGTAAGGATATGGGAGTATCCTCACTAGATGTAGGCTTGATAGATAATTTATTAGCATAAGTCGAAGACACAAAACACATAGAAGCACCGGTATCAAAAAGAATAAGACACGGTTGCTCTAAAATTGAGAACATACCCGTAATTATCTCCGGATAAGCGTCGGCTTCAGCTCGGCTCAGAACGAAGATAGAACCCTTAGGTTTGGCAATAGGAGGGGGCAACTTACGATCGGGACAATCATCATAACGGTGACCACCCTTTTGCCAAAAGAAGAAATTATAAGGTCGGTTGGAACATGACACACCGGGGTGGTGTGGTTGTCTACAACGGTTGCATAAGCGACCATGAGCTTGAGAAGGAGCATATGGCCTATGAGCCACATTAGAAGTAGCTCGGGGAATGAAAGGAGCGGGAGCTCTTGCATTTGCATTTGGGGGAGGATTGAATCTCCTCTTGTTGGCATAAGAGTTGGAGGAAGAAGGAGTAAACGGTCTCTTCCCATAGACATTTGGCCTAGGAGTGAAAGAAGGAGAAGGATTCTTCATCATAGCTTCATCCCTAATGGCCTTCATAGAGTTCTCGGCCCATAAAGCATCATCATATAAATCCCCAAAGGAAGTAGTATTCCTCCTCACTTTACTTTGAAGTAAAGCACTAAGCTTGTTGCGGTAGTAGAAAGCTTGATCCTCGTCATCTTTGATAAGTCTCGGATCAAAATGAGCAAGCTTGTTGAACTCCGTAGTAAAATCTTCCGCCGACAAGTCACCTTGCTTGAAGTCAATAAAGTCCTTGAGCCTTTGTTGCTTTAGCTCCTTGGGATAAAATCGACCTTCAACTAGAGCTTTGAAACAAGCCCAATTGAAATCGTCTTCAAGTGTAGCGGTGGCACTAGTAATCGCCCACCAATTATCTGCTTCCCTTACAAGGAAGTGCTTTGCAATCCTTACCTTGTCCTCTTCACGGACTTGGTATAAATCAAATTGCTTCTCCATTTCTCGGAACCATTCCGATAGCTCGGTAGGGTCCGGCTCTCCACCATATGGTATAATCTTACTTCTAGCTATTTGATGCGCGATATTTATGTCGTTATAAATCCGATATCAAACAATAATTTATAGGTCCAAACTAAAACTAACTAGGGCAGCTAGTGATAAGTCCGGGTCGATCACAGGGAGGCGGTCGATCTAATCAAATCTAGGGTCAAGTTCAGTTCTGCCAAGTAACAGGTTTTAATAGTTTGAGAGGTTGAGAAAGAGGGATAACAAACAAAAGCAATAATCAAAATGCAATATAAAGGGTACGAAAATCAGATGAAGGAAAAACTAGGGCAGAAACGGGATCACTATGTATCAACGGGATAGGTCAGCCAAGGTCTAAACAGCCTAAAGGGTCAGAAAGTTGCTTGTTCGGCCTCCTAACCACCCCTAGCGACTCTGATAACTGGTTCGGTCTCAGAGAAATCACTATCCTATATGTCTACCGATCGGTATAAGGCTATGCCGATTGGTGTCAGGTCTATTTTCCCAATCACTTGGTCAGTCTCAGGGGAAATACACTAAACAAATGATAACCTAGCGTCCTAGGTCAGTCAAACGACAATTAAATCAAACATAGGTTCAGATGCATAAACGGTTTAATTGGAACCCCCAAATCCCGGATCCACAATAGTTCACCCTAGCCCTAGCATGCAGATTAGCTACTCATGGTGATAGATCTAAGCATATGAACTACTGTATTAGCATAAGACATCATAGCAAAGCGATGTGGAAACAATAAACGAACGAAATAACTAAATGCGAAACAAAGAAACCTGAAATAGGTCTGAATACAAGGCTATGTCGATCGGCAGAAGAGTATCCCGATCGGCGGAAGTACAAAAACGAACGAAAACTTAAAACTAATCGACTAAAATGTAAACAATAATCTAAAATGGAGTTTTTGAGCGGAAACTCGATCCGTGACAAGGGATCTTGCGTCTAGGGAGAGATACCCTCCTGAGATCGCTGCCTCTCCCACTTATAACCCTCCTTTAGGTCTAGGGTTAGGTTTTCTCTGATTTGGGCCCGATCTCGCGTCCTAGTGGCTTGGGCTTCGATAAGCTCGAGTCCCTTCCCCAACAAAGCGTGCCCCGTGGATTAGAGAGGTAGTTGGACCATCCCTCTAGGCTCCCACTGATCGGTGGATGGGTCTTCACGATAGGTGTGGGCTTGAATTGTTCTCTATAGGTCTTCATTTGATAGTTCAAGGTAGATGTGGGCTCCCACCGATAGGTGGGCTTGTATGAAGTGTCCACAAGGCTTAGGAAGAAGTGGAAAGGGCCCCCAGGATGTCTCTAACGATCGGTGGTAGGCATTGCCGATCGGTGGTAGGCATTGCCGATCGGTGGTAGGCCATTTGGCCCTTGGACGATCGGTGGGAGGCATTGCCGATCGGTGGCACTGTTAAATTCCTGCACCGCGCACTGAACTTAAAACGTCCGCCATTTCTTCGTTACTTGGCGGATTTTGGCGTTCTTGGTCTCATTCCGAAGCTAAGAAAGAGATCTATCTTATCAATTTTGAATCGCCTCAATCACATATCTAGAACTCAATCTATTTCCCTTCAAACTATCCAAAATGCATCCAAAAGCACCCCGAGAAGTCCTAAACCTGCAATTGAGGAACAAAACATACCAAAGTAGCATAGGCGAGGGATATGACATGAAATCGGCTCAAATGAGCTATAAGGTAAGACTGAAATGGGGGCGAATAAGTGTGTAAATGTGCATATAAAATATGCACATCAAACTCCCCCAAACCAAACCTTTACTTGTCCTCAAGTAAACATAAACCAAAGCACACTTAATGACCACGGTAAGAGATAACGACTCTGGACACTCCATGCTTTCTGTTCATCCAAACTATGGCTTTCACAAATAGATAAGAACAAGTGCACAAGAGTCGACCTTCAAAACAGGTCTTATACATGCCTAAATTTCAATGTTCTTCATGAATAACGCAAGACCTTGCAAACGAGCTCAAAAGTAGAGACTCAACAAGCACACTCAATAACATGATTCAAGTTCGTAAATAATACTCGTAGTACTAAAAGTTCTCAAGGTATGCTGGGCACAAGGTTGTAATGGGGCTATGTTCAATAGGTGAAAGATGGGTGCGTGCTAACGCGTATGGGAGTGTGGGGCTCAAAAAACTGGTGGTTGCGCTACCACTAATGAAAAGACCCAAACGTCCATAACATTAACCAATACCGATCATAGGCAAAAATTCGAATCTCTTGACATTATCATAACTTCGGTAATTGCACTTCACACAATAGGAATTCACATTTACGTATTGATAGCACCATTTTGGAACTGCTACCTTCACAATAGATCTCAGTACTTCACTTTATTGTTTGGAAACTCAACTTTCGATCACTATTCTTGCTGTATAACTTGCTATGAAGCTGAATTATTCTCCAGACATTCATATAACACTGAAACATGCCAAAAACAGGGGCCACCGATTGGCATACTACCTTCACCGATCGGTGTACTAGGCCACACCGATAGGTATCAGCTCAAAAACTTCAAAAATCAGGCCCTTTTCTTCATTTGACACGTTTTGGTGACACAACTCTCCTATACGCAACCATTACAGTCTGGGTAGGATGTTTTTACGATGTAGTTCATAATTTTGTAAGGTTGTAACCAAGGTAGTCAATATAGTCTTGTGAAACATGGTCAATAAAGAGTGGATCCTACATCTAAAGGGACGAATCAAGGCAATTTGGCTTAGTGGAGTTCAAATTTAAGTGAATGCCCGGTCCGCGGACCTAGGGTGCATACCTTCGGAAACTACAACGAGTCAATATTCACACTTATGAATCAAGCACGAGCATACAGGTTAAGAATTACAGTACGTCATTGAGAAGCATTTCGATACAAAGTAGATTCACATCAAACAAGTCAATTTAGACATGTTAGACTCGTTAATCCAATCTAATCTCAATATGTCGTATCATATAGGTTAGGCCACAGTTTAAACGAATTAAGCTAAGTGTATATATCTTCATCGTCGTTTTGCACATCTCAAACCAATACACACACATAAACAGTTCTAAAAAATTTTATTTTCACGTATGAACATGCAACTGCTTATAGTACATATGAATGAAGCACACAACCAAAACCCTCCCCCAAACCAAACTCGTCATTGTCCTCAATTGACGAAAATCAGAGCAAAGGTGGTTAAAGGAGAATGGGGAATGCAGGTGAGAGTGAAAGTGGAGAAGGTAGACTTACAGAATGAGTGAGAGTTCCCCCAAACCGGTTCAATGCAAGGCGGTGAACGGTGAATAGGTCCTCACCATCCCGAGCTATCATCAGCTAGACGGCTCTGTCATTACCTGTAGCATTACAAAACAGGAGGAAAAATGTCTCCCTCGCTCTCATCTCACAAATGTCTTAAAATGTCTCAAAACGAAAGCAAAAATTGTCTAACTATTACAACTAAAATAAGATTGTTCCAAAAACGAAAAGCAAATAACAACGGGTTGCCTCCCGGAAGCGCTGGTTTCAGTTAGGTCCCGCACGACCTTGTTTAGCTTCGGATCAAGTGTAGGGAATGTCATCAGCACAGGCCTCTCTTGGCCTCCAAACAGCACGAGCATCCACAGGAGGATGGTTGGGCCATAGTACACTCGGCAGACCGGCAAGTGGTGAATCTCCGTGCCCGGTTGATCTCGGATGGCCTCGCCAATCACGTGAGTCATAAATTCCTGCATCCAAAGGTTGAAAAGTCTCCAAGGGGTCTCCAAAGATGTGAGACGGAGATATAACATTAACAGAACAGGCAGAACTCATAGCATCAACACTAGCAGGAGACAGGGGAAGGTCAGAACTAACAATCTGGGGCAGGGGATGATCATGGAGCTCTGTGGGGGGTGGATGCCGATCGGCAAGGGTGTGAGGCCGATCGGTGGGTACTGCAGACTGACAGGTGAGGTCTCCAAACTGGTAGGTGGGGTCCTTTAATGGCCGGTTCTGGTCTCTAATGATCGAATTGGTCTTTACAACTAAGGGAGAGCGGGGTGTATCATAAGGTTTAAACACTAGAAGTTCACCCCCACCTTAAAAGTCAAGGTCCTCTTAGCAACATCAATTATAGCACCTGTAGTGTGTAGAAAAGGTCTCCCTAAGATGATAGGGATGTCGGCATTTTCAGGTATGTCTAACACTACGAAATCGACCGGTATGTAAAACCCACCCATCTTAACCGGGACATCCTCAAGTAAACCCAAAGGTCGTGAAGTGGTCCTATCCGCCATTTGGACTGTCATATTCGAGCTCTTGAATTGGGTCAAGCCCATCTTCATAGCTAAGGATAAGGGTAGGACACTAACACTAGCTCCTAGGTCACATAAGGCATTATCTATATTAAGGGCGCCTATGGTACATGGGATGCTGAAACTACCGGGGTCACCTAGTTTAGGTGGAGAGTCACTTTGTCGAGGTGCACTACACCTTTCTGTAAAAGCGACGGTCTCAACCTTGGGGAGGGTCTTTTTCCGGGTTAAGATGTCTTTTAGGAATTTAGTATAAGAGGGTACTTGCAAAACTAAATCTAGAAATGGAATAGTGATGTCAAGTTTAGTAAGTACCTCTTTGAACTTACCGAATTGTTCCTCGTAGGGGGGTTTCTTCTTAAGACGACCAGGGAAGGGAAGCTTAATCTTCGTCCCAGCTTCTTCTGACTGCTTCCCCTTGCCCAAACCAGCTTCAACATCATTCTCAGCAGCTTTGAAAGGTTCAGACCGATCGGTATAGGGGATGGGACGATCGGTGGGAGTGATATTCTGGCCATTTTCTTCGTTTTTCTGCTTCTCAGACCTCTCAGCATTCTTCCCAGAACTTTCTGCTCTGTCCTCAGCCTCATAGGTGGTCCCACTCCTCAATGTTATGGCATTCACATGATGGACTTGGTCAGGAGACTTGCTAGGCTGAGATGGTAGTTGGCCTTGCTGCCTCTGAGCTTGTGAGGCTGCTAGTTGAGCAATCTGAATCTCCAAGTTCTTAATAGCCCCCGCCTTTTCTTGGTCCATTTTAGCCACTTGAGCAATGAGGTGCTCCTGGCTTTTCTGCATTCCCATCACCATCATCCTCAAATCGTTCATATCTGTGAATGTAGAAGGCTTGAAGGGTTGAGGTCTGTTTTGTTGCTGGTAGGGCACTTGACCGATCGGTTGAGATGGTTGGCCGATCGGTGGATACTAGTACTGAGGGTTTGGCCTGTTGTACTGCTGGTTGAAGTTTTGCTGCTGATAGTTCTGATAAGCAGCAACCTGTTCTAATACCCCTGGGTACCCAAAATTGTCCTGAATGTATTGTTGTTGGAGGGCACCGATCGGTGAGGGTATAGGGCTGATCGGTGGAGCTGTGTTTACCTTCAAACTGGCCAACTGTGCTTTCAGATCCTCGATCTGCGAGGTCATGCTCTGCTGGAAATAAGAATCATCCCCTATAGCACCAACTGTGGTACTTGACTGGCCATACCGGATACTATGGCTGGGCATAGTTTCAATGATGTTACGAGCCTCAGCAACCTCCACAGAAGAAAACATCCCATTAGCTGCTGAATCTAAGGTCCTCCTCGAGTCCGCTGTTAAGGCGTTGTAGAATGTCATCGCCATGAACCCTTCTCCAAACCCATGATGTGGGCATTGCTTCTCCAGGGTTTTGAACCTCTCCCAAGCATCGTAGAGATTATCATTGAGGCGCTGTCTAAACCCGGTGATTTGCATCCTTAGGTTGGCCGTCCTCTCCGGCGGGAAAAACTTCCTGTAGAAAGCAAGGACTAGGGTGGCCCATGTATTGCTAGTTGCGACCGGCAAGGTTTCCAGCCAAGATGATGCTTTGTCCCTCAATGAATGAGCGAACATCATCCTCCGGAGTTGATCTTGTGTCACCCCTTCGTGGGTGATCAATTGGCAAAGGTCACAAAATCTGTTTATGTGGCGAGTTGGGTCTTCGGATGGTGCACCCCCAAATTGTTCTTTGTGGATGAGGTTGTAGAAGGACGGGTCAATTTTAAAGTTGGTTGCTGTGAGGTTAGGGCTGAGAGTCCCTGTGGGCACCTGTGCAGGAGTAGGCATCCCTTCATCACTAAGTTTAGGCATTGTGGTTCTTGGTGATGTTGGTGGGGTTGATGTAGGTGATATTGTAGGTGATGGTGAAGATGTTGACAATTGCTCACTAATACTCTCTGCAAGTCTTTGATTCTTGCGCAGGGTCCTTTCTGGTTCAGGATCGAATGTAAGTAGGATCCCAGAACGTCTCCTGTTCATAAAAACTTAGAGAAAACAGTCAGAAAGCAAGAGCACCGATCGGCGGTAGGTCTGACCGATCGGTGTAGAGATAAAACTGAACCTAAAGACCCTAAAAATCAATTTGAAACTATTGCCTCCCCGGCAACGGCGCCATTTTGATGCGCGATATTTATGTCGTTCTAAGTCCGCTATCAAACAATAATTTATAGGTCCAAACTAAAACTAACTAGGGCAGCTAGTGATAAGTCCGGGTCGATCACAGGGAGGCGGTCGATCTAATCAAATCTAGGGTCAAGTTCAGTTCTGCCAAGTAACAGGTGTTAATAGTTTGAGAGGTTGAGAAAGAGGGATAACAAACGAAAGCAATAATCAAAATGCAATATAAAGGGTACGAAAATCAGATGAAGGAAAAAAACTAGGGCAGAAACGGGATCACTATGTATCAACGGGATAGGTCAGCCAAGGTCTAAACAGCCTAAAGGGTCAGAAAGTTGCTTGTCCGGCCTCCTAACCACCCCTAGCGACTCTGATAACTGGTCCGGTCTCACAGAAATCACTATCCTATGTGTCTACCGATCGGTATAAGGTTATGCCGATTGGTGTCAGGTCTATCTTCCCAATCACTTGGTCAGTCTCAGGGGAAATACACTAAACAAATGATAACCTAGCGTCATAGGTCAGTCAAACGACAATTAAATCAAACATAGGTTTAGATGCATAAACGGTTTAATTGGAACCCCCAAATCCCGGATCCACAATAGTTCACCCTAGCCCTAGCATGCAGATTAGCTACTCATGGTGATAGATCTAAGCATATGAACTACTGTATGAGCATAAGACATCATAGCAAAGCGATGTGGAAACAATAAACGAACGAAATAACTAAATGCGAAACAAAGAAACCTGAAATAGGTCTGAATACAAGGCTATGTCGATCGGCAGAAGAGTATTCCGATCGGCGGAAGTACAAAAACGAACGAAAACTTAAAACTAATCGACTAAAATTTAAACAATAATCTAAAATGGAGTTTTTGAGCGGAAAATCGATCCGTGACAAGGGATCTTGCGTCTAGGGAGAGATGCCTCTTGAGATCCGCTGCCTCTCCCACTTATAACCCTCCTTTAGGTCTAGGGTTAGGTTTTCTCTGATTTGGGCCCGATCTCGCGTCCTAGTGGCTTGGGCTTCGATAAGCTCGAGTCCCTTCCCCAACAAAGCGTGCCCCGGGGATTAGAGAGGTAGTTGGACCATCCCTCTAAGCTCCCACTGATCGGTGGATGGGTCTTCACGATAGGTGTGGGCTTAAATTGTTCTCTATAGGTCTTCATTTGATAGTTCAAGGTAGATGTGGGCTCCCACCGATAGGTGGGCTTTTATGAAGTGTCCACAAGGCTTAGGAAGAAGTGGAAAGGGCCCCCAGGATGTCTCTGCCGATCGGTCGTAGGCATTGTCGATCGGTGGTAGGCCATTTGGCCCTTGGTCGATCGGTGGAAGTCATTGCCGATCGGAGGCACTGTTAAATTCCTGCACCGCGCACGTTACTTGGCGGATTTTGGCGTTCTTGGTCTCATTCCGAAGCTAAGAAAGAGATCTATCTTATCCATTTTGAATCGCCTCAATCACATATCTAGAAATCAATCTATTTCCCTTCAAACTATCCAAAATGCATCCAAAAGCACCCCGAGAAGTCCTAAACCTGCAATTGAGGAACAAAACATACCAAAGTAGCATAGGCGAGGGATATGACATGAAATCGGCTCAAATGAGCTATAGGTAAGACTGAAATGGGGGCGAATAAGTGTGTAAATGTGCATATAAAATATGCACATCACTATTTGACCAGCTACCCAAACGTAGCCTCCTTGGTGGTTATCTTCTCTTCAAGGGGGAACTTGGTTGGCTAGAGCAATAGCCGCATCTTGTTGATTCTTCAACACTTGCGTAAGAGCTTCTAGCATAACGTTCTCTACTACTCGAGGTCTAACCATCTTCATAAGAAACAAAAACGAAACAAGTTAATCCTAACACTTAGCATAAACAAATAGACTACCAAGTAAAATCCTTAACTTCTACCCATCTCTCATTTATTATTTCAAGGTCAAGTAGTTTAAGTTTAGGGTTCACGTATGTGCGTCGGGAGCGATAAAAGCTATGATACCAACTGTGACAACCCTCGCGAATGCGGAAATAAAACATAACAAGCATGTGATTTATTTAGCGGAAAATACGGTTTTTTTAAAACCTTTTTACATGCTATTAGAAAGGTACGAGGAATGTCAATAATTACAAACCAAAGTATAAAATACTACAAGAGAGGGAGTCTCTCAAAATGTGATCAAGTAACAAAGTTATTAGCAACTAGCTAAATATCGTCTAGAGGTGATTCATCCAGGCCAACGCCCGCTAGCTCACACCCGAACCCAAAATACCACCAGAAAAAAGCCATCCAAGCAAGCAACCTGTTCATCCATGAAAAACATGAACGCCACAATCAGTGGGGAGTAACTCCGGGTTCTCCCAGCCATATCACATTAAACGTACATAAACGGAAATACAAAAGTAAAAGCACGCATATATAGATATACAGGTGAAATACAAGAAGGATAAATAGGCAACTCAATATATAAAGATAAGAGCATATGAAGTACAAATCCGTAACCATCATATTATAGAAAGACTCGGAGATGACACTCTTAGGCAACCATACACTCTCACTAGGGCTTGCATCTCACCGTTAGCGGCATAAGTTTGATAAGATTGAGACATCGACAAACAAACCATGCCAATGAAAGTCCATAGACCTTAATTAGACTCCTCTAATTCTTTACTAAATTACTTTTTAATTTAGTTTATAATGATCTATGTAACAAGCATGCAAATATAAAGACATTTATATAAAGGAAGAAATTTCCTCACATTGATATGGAAAATATAAAGGCACAACAAGAACTCCTTCTTGTTGTTCTTGAGCTAATAATATGGATGATACAAATAATCCCCAAAGTAGAAGATCTCCTCTAAGTTGCACCAAGATTAACCCAAATAATCTACCCTTATTATTAACTAGATAATAAGATAGATATTATTCTACTAATATTATGACTATATTACTACACTAGTAATACTTAGTACATATTAGTGTTTGAGAGTTTTAGTAAGAATATGAGGTTTTTAGAGAAGTAAGGAAACAAAGCACAAAATGAAGTAAGTATAAAATGAACACAAGTGCTCATTTTATAGGCCATTTGGCCGGTCCAAATTGTCCAAATAAGGACTCTTATTTTGCATAATTTGATCACATGCATTAGAGTGGAGTGTTGTAGAACAAGTGATGATTGTTTACTACTTGTTATGTCACTTTCATATAGTAACTAAAGAGTAAAAATAAGAACAAAATCATCACCATGTAACTACTAGCCAACCGGCCACCATGGCCTTAGTTTGGTCCATTTTGATTTTTGATATTTGTCTTACAGATACTTATTGATCATATGGTTAATTATCTTGTATAATTAAGTGTTAATTTGATCATATAACAATTATATGACTCAATTAAATAAATAATATGTACTAAACATTTTAAGTAATATTTTACCATTATATCAATATATAATGGGTCCCAACAATGCTTAGTTAATTTATTTTACAACTCCTTGTAAATATAATTAACTAATTACCTCTATCTCAAAACCTCAACTAATTTAGTAATTTAACGATTAATTACTAAGTTAAATCTTATTTAATCGTATTAAAATAAGATATAAATGTATTAGTCAATTATCGCATAATTGAAAAATAAGCTTAATCGAATTTGAGTTCTTAACTCATTTTCTAATAATTAACTCTCGTACATATCGAATATATGTAATGTACTAATTAACTGTATCGTATACAAATAATTAGTTACTATTTGGATTTCATCCTTAGGTGTGACCGAAAGGGATCAGTTGATCACCGCCGTCAAACGACAATAACGTCAAACTCTAGTTAGCCAACCGTTATTGATTTACGTTAATCAACTGACTAATCATATATATAGTCAATAATTATCCCAATTAGATTCCATAATAAGATTTATTATGTGGCGCACTATTGTGGAGGACACCTACTCCAACAATCTCCCACTTGTCTAACACAAGTGTGCGTCACCGATTCTCTTGTCTCTTTATCACATCTCCCACTCAACGCAAGGTGTCTTCCAGGTCGCACTTGCGATTGACAATATCTAAAGTGGTTTTCTCGATAGGGAGAGTAACTGTCTGACCGGAAAATCTACCATAGATCTCTTTCCGAGCGTGGCCACGCATTTACAGTAACTTCTCCTCGAGTGGCCTAAAGATGTTTTTACCCAACGTGGGTGGACAATTCCTGTTGATCCATCTACTCTGTATGATGCAGATCACCATGATCCAGAAGAAGTCCATCGGCCTCCTTTTACGGCACGACCTAGAACATCAACAAAAACCAATCGGAAACTGCACCGACTCAGATAGACGGTCGCCAGTCAAAAGAATCGACTTATAGGAATAAGATAGAAGACCCTGCCACGACCAGGCATCAAACAATTGATTTAAGGGTCTCTATCATGTCACTGTCCGACAGAGTGTCATACAGTCTGTCTATGTAAACGACAAGTCATCTCCATGACCCCATGGTGCTGAACCAACCATCGATCGACTTACAATCTAGTCATTTTCGAGACGTCACCTCATTTGAGTGACTAGGGACAAAATACTAAGTTCTTCCTATTCACTTGAATAGGGTCCAACAATCTATTCGGATAAACAAAGTATTAAATTTAGTCAAACTAAATAAAAGAGTTTAAAATAAAACTCGAACAATGAATGCCATTATCATATATTAAATAATTAATACAACATTCAATTATTACATATTACATAATCTAAAGGAATTCTGGCACACGTCTCAATCCCATTGTGACGACATGACCATCATGCTTAGCCTTTGATAAAGGCTTGTTTAAAGGATCAGCAATGTTGTCATCTGTCCCAACCTTACAAATGTCAATTTCCTTTCTGT
This sequence comes from Heliosperma pusillum, assembly GCA_022085475.1. Classification (NCBI taxonomy): domain Eukaryota; kingdom Viridiplantae; phylum Streptophyta; class Magnoliopsida; order Caryophyllales; family Caryophyllaceae; genus Heliosperma; species Heliosperma pusillum. Next base: position 1,576 of record JAIUZE010035495.1, on the reverse strand, counting down.
CCACGTAATCTCTAATTACATGATATTTCCTAAGTACATGTCTAGACTTGTTACTAGACTTGGGCTCTTTTGCCTGAAAAATAGCCCCACTGGTATCACAATAAATTGTGATAGGATCTTTGGCAGTAGGGACTACTGATAGTCCTTCCAAAAATTGCCGAATCCACACAGCTTCCTTTGCAGCTTCAGACGCTGCAAGGTACTCTGCTTTTGTTGTAGAATCCGCTGTAACGCTTTGCTTGAAACTCTTCCAGCAAACAGCTCCTCCATTCATCATATAAACGTAGCCGGATTGGGATTTCATATCATCCCTATCTGTTTGGAAACTGGCATCTGTGTAACCCTTTACACGTAACTCAGTCTCGCCTCCAAACCCTAAGAACGAATCCTTGGTCCTTCTCAAGTACTTAAGGATGTTCTTTACGGCTATCCAGTGACTCTCACCTGGATTTGCTTGGTAACGACTTGTCATGCTCAAAGCATATGCAACGTCGGGACGAGTGCACATCATAGCATACATGATTGATCCAACAGCTGATGCATAAGGGATCAATTTCATGCGTTCAATTTCCTCGGGTTTCGTAGGGCACTCTGACTTGCTCAAAGTGATCCCACTTCCCATAGGAATAAAGCCTCTCTTAGAGTCTTTCATGTTGAACCGATCAAGAATCTTATCTATCTAAGTCTCTTGACTTAATGCTAGTATCCTTTTAGATCTATCCCTATAGATCCGGATACCTAAGATGCGCTGGGCCTCTCCTAGGTCTTTCATTTGGAAATGTATTCCTAGCCACTCCTTTACAGAAGTGAGCATTGGAATATCATTCCCAATGAGTAGTATGTCATCTACATACAAGACTAGAAAAGTTACTTTACTCCCACTAAACTTCAGGTATAAACACGGTTCCTCGACACTTCGAGTGAAACCATTTTGTTTAATTACATGATCGAAACGATGATTCCAACTCCTGGATGCTTGCTTAAGACCATAGATGGATCTCTTAAGTTTGCATACCTTCTTAGGGTTTGATGGAATCCCACAAAACCTTCAGGTTGTGTCATGGCCACTTCCGCTCTAGAATCCCATTCAAAGCGGTTTTGACATCCATTTGCCAAATGCTCATATTATGAAATGCTGCACCGCTAAGAAATCCTTATATCGAGTCATGGCGTACTGGGGCGCCGGTTTCGTCATAAGAAACCATGAACATTGGGTTAAACCTTTTGCCACCAATCTACTTTATAAACATCTTATGTTTTGTCTATTCCACTTTGATCTTATAGATCCACTTACACTGAAGAGGTCGTACCTCCTTAGGTAAATCAACCAAGTCCCATACTTTATTGTCGTACATAGAATCCATTTCGGATTGCATGGCTCCTAGCCATAGCTTTGAGTCGGGACTAGAAATGGCTGCTTTGTCGGTAGTAGGTTCGTTACTTTCAAAAAGTAACACATTATAGTCATCACCTTCCTCTATAATACCAAGGTATCTATCAGGTTGATGACTAATTCTGCTTTACCTCCTAGGTTCCGAAGGAATAATGACCGTACCAGACGAAGAGGGAACGTTTT
>JAIUZE010035493.1:0-10805 GCA_022085475.1 Heliosperma pusillum | reverse complement strand
GAGTGAATCAGAAAGCTTGTTACTCAATCGAGAGGTTGTTGATGGTCGATCGAGTGATTCTGATAGACAAGTGGTCGATCGAGAGACTCCAGTTGCTCGATCGGATAATTTGAATGACGATACTACTAGAACGAGCAATTTAAGTTCGGATAATCTTCGATCGAGTGACTTAGATACTCGATCGATGGGAATTAATGAGCGAGAAGCTCGTTCGAAGGGGTTAAGCAAGCGGATGAGCAACAACGCAATTGTCAAGGATATGCAACGTGGTAATCCTGACATTCCAGTTCCGTTTCCTGGTCGATTGAAGAAAGTTAAGCACGAGAAGGAATTTGTTCGGTTCGCGGACATTGTACGCAATCTCAAGGTGAACGTGCCTCTTGCAAACCTCGTATTAAAGGTACCCTCTTACTTAAAATTTATGCGTGAAATTCTTTTGCGTATGAGGTCCGTAGACACTGTAGAGACTGTAGCTTTAACTGAGGAATGCTCTGCGTTCCTCCAGAACAAATGCCCCCCTAAGCTGTCTGACCCAGGTAGTTTTTCTATACCGTGTCATATAGGTACATATCTCATAGACAACGCGTTATGTGACCTAGGAGCTAGTATTAGCGTCTTGCCTTTGTCTTTAGCCAAACGGTTAGGCTTTACCAAGCTCCAGTGTACCAACACGACAGTAAAGATGGCAGATAGGACCTTGTCTCGACCCTTAGGAATCATAGAGGATGTTCCTATGCAAATAGAAAAATTCTTTATCCCGGTCGATTTCATAGTTTTGGATATACCTGAGGATTCTCACACTCCCATCATTTTGGGAAGACCGTTCTTGCATACTGCGCAAGCGGTTATTGATGTTGGGTTACAGACTCTGACTTTTCAAATAGGTGGGGAGAATTTAGTATTCACGCAGTCTCTTGCTACTAAGGGTCCTATGCTTGTGTCACCATGCTACGCACTTCCCTTATCTGATATCACACCTGACTTATTCACGCATGACAAAGCTTCGGTTCCTATCGAACCTATAGCTCCTATCTGTGATATCCCCATTGCTACCGTAACACCTCCGCCCCAGCTTGGGAGCGAATTGGAGGAACATGCTATTGTATGTTGCCTTACAGATCATAGAGCGGCAGCATTGGAGCTGGAAAAGGTAAAGTCAGGTTCGCGTGACGACGTCCAGAAGAAGAAGTCCAAGAAGGACAAAGGAGCTTGCATGTATTCAAGTGATTCTGAAGTGGAGCTAGACTCCAAGAAACCAACGTACGTGTGGAGGAAGAAGACGGAAATTACCGCAGCTGAGGGTAATTCCGCAAGTCAAAGGCCAAACGGTGGCCTTCTCATGAAACTATTTGGTTGGTAGCCGGGTTTGAAACCTTGTGCAAATTGTAACAAACAATTTATTGCGTTTGCGATTAGACAATTAGACTATCACGCAATAATCCGTAGTTTAGATAAACAACTTGTTTTCCTGTTAGACAATGCTTGGTATTTTTCTTTGGGTATCGTTTGGCATCGTTCTTGCAGGAAAACGAAGAGGAAATCAGCTGCTCACAGTCGTCGGCCGTGCAATTCAGAAAGTGCTCGATCGAGTACAATTTCTACTCGATCGAGCGGTAATGCCTGGAAAAGTTGCTCGATCGAGTGGAATTTCTACTCGATCGACCCCTACTTTGATGCTGGTTTGGGGAAGCTTTGTTTTGTGAGTTGTTTCTGTTCCTTTTGTTTTTTTCCATTCTTCATATATATTTCATTCATTAGGAACATGTATTAGGTTGCTTTTTCCCTTTCCCTTATATGCTTTTGTGCTTTAGCCAATGAGGACATTGTCTGTTTTGGTTTGGGGAGGTGTTTTGCATCCTTTTGCGTCTGCATTTGCATTTGTATTGCATTCACGTTTACAATTCATGTTAATTAGAAAAATTGAGAAAAATCAAAAAATATCACGTTTATTTTCGCATATAGTTGAGTCGGATTGGAGTTTTGTTCGTGATGAAATCGCACTATAAGTCTATTTTAAGCTATTCTTTGCACCTTTCTTGACTTATTTAGTAAAATCGAAGTAGTGAACTATTGAATTTTGTCTTGGAATTTAAATTTGACTAGTAGACTTGACTCAACATTTTGGCAAACTACTTATATATTCTGAGATTTTAGAGCCTATAACTGGTGACATCCATGACCAGTTCATCTAGGAATGAGAGTAGTTACTCCCCACATCTCGTGCCATTTGCTTGTATATGAATTTTGATTTCTTATTGCCTGCACGCATTGGGTTTGTGGTCGGTATTACGTGTTTTGAGAATATTTGCATCTCCATTTTCCTCATTTTACCCCATTAACTCCACATAAAGCCATATCTGCCTGTTGCCCTTAACTACATCCTAAACTGAGCCTACCTTTGCCGAGCTAGTTTAGTAGTCGAGGTATATTCTACCGTTGTGTCAGTTTTTGGCTTGTTTCATTGATTGGAGTGGGTTTTTTGTGAGAAAAAGAAGAGAAGTGTTGTTAGTGCCTCGATCGAGTAGATTTCAGCTCGATCGAGCAGATTGTGTTAGTTGTTGCCTAAATAGGGGCATATGTAGTCAGCCAAGAAAAGAAAAAGAAAAGAAAGAAAAATGAAAAAATGAAAAATAATATGAAAAATAATTGGCTGAAGTTTTTATTGTTTACACCTCCTGCGCTTATTGTTATTTGTCGAGGTGTTATATGGGATTCGTGTTGTGTATGCCTAGATTTGTTAAGGCATCGAGCTTAGTTTGTAATGGTTGGAAGAATGGAACGAGTTCTAATGCGGTCTTGTTAGGAACTAGCTTGGCTATTTACCCTCACATTTCCATTAAATGTTTTGCCCCTTCTTACCAATTAGCTTCACATATCCATATTTTTGCAAATGTTCGGCACGTGATTGTCCTTGAACGGTGGTTATGCGTGTGTACGGTGCTTGAATCATCTTTCATGTTAGTTAGCAATGCATGTTGTGTTGGTCGTAGTCTAGGTGAGTGACTATATTTTCTTCTCTGTTTCTTATGCATATTTACTTACCATTTGCTTGTTGAAAGAAGAGTGACCCGTGAGAGTCCGAATTTGGATGAGTCTTGCAAGGTCGAAAATCTAATTTATTTCCAAGATTGTATAAATTCGTTCACTTTCGTATTAAGCTTTGTAACGATTGATTGAGTGCATAGAATGGTTTAACATTGACTTGTAGCTGGCTCTGAGACTTACTTCATTCCCCTAGGTTTATTTTGTTCCGTATAGCTGCATTTAGTTTGCTTGAGGACAAGCAAAGGTTTGGTTTGGGGAAGTTTGATGCGTGTATTTTATATAGACTTTTTAGTCCATTTATGCACGCATTTCTATGTCGTTTAGGTGATATTATATCACCATATGCCCCTATTTGGCTACTTTGTACTTTCATTACCATTTTGTAGGTACAAGCTGCATAGTAGCGGAAACCGAGCCAAAACAGTCCACTTTGCATGCATTTAGGAGAATGGAAGGATCGGAACAGGAACTCTTGCATAGGGAAGCGTGAAACCATCCATTATCAAGACCAAAGTCATGTCTCACACTATGTTCTATGCCAGAAGACCTCGATCGACTATGCATTTGGTCGATCGAGGTGAGTTGGAGCCAGAAGACCTCGATCGAGCTACATCCTTGCTCGATCGAGTAGGAGATGTATACCAGTTGGTCGATCGAGTAGATAAAGTGCTCGATCGACTGATTTCCTAGAATAAAAGCCTTGATCGAAGGGTAATTTCCCTCGATCGAGTGGATCCTATCACGGGCTGCAAGTCCATAGCTTAATTAGGGTTAGAGTCGTGTTAGACACTATATATGACTCTTATTTACGTCATTAGGATTTATTCAGTTTTTATTATTCAGAACTTATCAGCAGTAATTAGCAGACATTAATCTTTCATTAGTTTCTGAACTTTTAATCTTTGGTTTTCATTCGGGTTTATTCGACGTGGATTGATCTTTACGCCGGATTGCTAAGATTGTAAACTACTTTTCTCTCTTTTACTCTCACCTTTATTTTAATCTTAATTACTACTTACTCTACTTAATTGTTGTGTTGTTATTATTTATGCTTATTAATTACGATTTTATTATGTCTATCGTCATATGTTCAATCGTCTTTGTTAGCATAGTTAATAGCATGAGTAGCTAATTCTCTTGTATGTTGGGATGAGGAAAACTGTAGTAGAGGCATGTTAGGATAGATTATTTTAGTTAGTCTTGAATATGAGAATCAGTCTAAGCAATTTAATTGAGGTTTAGTCGAATGAGTGCACGCAGGAGACTAGGCTAGGTAGTTAACCCCGACCTGGATCGAGAGATTGGAAGGGAAGGCTTGCTTAGAATTGATAGGTGACTCCTAAGAGGACGAGAATTAATTAGGAAAATCCCTAGGGCGGTTTGAGACCGAGAGGAGAAAACCATTGCTCTTCTCATTGATAGATTGACTGACTTAGTTGACCCGTAGATGTCGATACTGCAGTAGACCGAATCCTAGCATATTTCTCTCTTATCTGATTTATTTCATACTTATTTCTATCTTTATTTCTGTTTCCTTTAATTTTATTTAGTTTAGTTAAAACCATTTCAAAACCCCCCAGATTGTTACTTGCAGATTTAGATTTCAGTTAATTAGTTTCCTCCCTGTGGAGATCGACCCTACTTCCGCTATCTTCTTAGTTAGTAGACTTAGGTTTTATTTTTGGTGTATAACGACCACATCAATTGTGTTGATTGTTCATATATGATAATCACATTTATCGTTTGAGTTTCATAAACTCGGTTTTGTGCTTTGTTATATCCAATGGATTGTAGAGACAATTTTGGACTCCATTAAAGTGGACTGGATTAACATAGCTTAGGCCCCTAGTTGCTTATATGAGGTGACGTCTCCAAGTGACTAGAGTGTGATGCGATTGATGGCAAGTTCAAGTGCCATAGGGTCATAAGGGATGACCAATCGATCACATAGACATGATATAAGAGACAATCTGTCGGGCAGTGACCGCTTATAGAATTCTGGCAATTCTTGTAGCCTGGTCGTGGCAAGAGCTACTAGTATTCTTTTGAGTCAATTCTTTGACTAAAGATTGTTCGCCTAAGGTGGCACAGTTTCAGAGTGACTTTGATTTATGCTCTACGACCTTCGTAACTAGGGTGAAATGGGCATCTTTTGGGTCATGATGAGTTGTGGCTATGCAAAGGGAATAGTGCGATAGGAATTGTCCACCCCTTATCAGGGTTGTTTTAAATCTCAAGGCCACTCGAGGAGGAGTAAGCTGAAATGCGTGGCCACGCTCGGAAGGTATCTATGGTAGATAACTCCGGTCAGACAGTTACTCTCAAGATCGAGGAAACCACTCTTGATATGATCATATGCAAGTACGACCTGTAAGACACCTTGCATTGAGTGGGAGATTGTAATAGGACAAGAGAATTGGTGACGCACACTTGTCTGGGACAAGTGGGAGATTGTTAGAGTAAGTGTCCTCAACAATAGTGCGATCACATAATTAAATCTCGATAATAAGAATACAAAAGGGATGATGAATATTATAGTCAACTGGTCAACATAAATCGGTAACGATTGGCTCAATTGAGTTTGACGTTACTGTCGTATGACGTTGGTGATCAGTTGATCCCTTGAGGTCCCACCTAAAGGACAATACCCAAATCATGTACATTAATTAATTGTATAGCGATACAGATTAATTAATCCTTTAATTTGAACAGTTTTAAAGTGAGAATTATATCTTATTGTAATATGATTAAATAAGGTTCATTTTAGTAATTTAATTGTTATATTACTAAGAATACATTATGTTTATAAAACATTTGAGATAAGTGAAATTGGTCGATTATAATTACAAACTGTTGTAGATTATATTAACCAAATATGAGATGACCCATTTTATTGACATGTGATTATAAAATGTGACTTAAAATGTTAAGTCTAATTTATTTGTTATGAAATTGCATTTAAATTGGTTAAATGCACTTTTATAAGCAAAATTACATGTTACTTGTCACATGTCACACTTGTGACAAATGACAAATGACAAATTACAAAGATAAAATGGAGTCCATTTTATGTGTAGGAGCCGGTTTTATTAAGCATGGTTAGGGTGTTAATTGTTGTTGGTTTTTTGCTTAAAACATCATCATTACCCCTATATGCCTAAACCTACTCTATTGCTTTTGGGTAAGACAAAAAGCAAAAGGCTCCCACCTTCCCCATGTAGGGTGGCCGGTCATGCATGCATAATAAGGAGATTTTTCTCCTTATTTTGTAAGCTATTGATATCATAAGTTGATATAAGCTTATCTCTCTAAAATCTTACCTCTCACACTAGAAATAATTCAAGAAGTTTTTCCTTAAAACAAAAGTTCTTATTTTCTAATAATATTACTAAGGTAGTAATAAGAGATTAGAAAATATATATTTAAGGGCTACTAATATATTACTAGTGTAGTAATATTTGTGAGTTTTGGGTATTGTCTTGGTGCATCTAATAGGAGTGTTCTTATACTAAGAACTTGGAAGTTCATCCCTAACATTGAAAGCTCAAGAACAAGATTAGGAAGGTGTCCTAATCTTGTGCCCATATTTGTTCCAAAATCAATGTAAGGAAAATGTTTCTTCTTATTTTGTATTTTTATGTTATGCATGCATAAGATCTAAATAGTTTAAGAGTAAACTATTTGTGATATGATATTAGAAATGTCTAATATTGAGTTTGAGAAACTTACAGGAGCAACCCCCACAACAACTCCGGCATCAGCTCAACCACCAGAAACGAGCGTCTGCCACCTCATCTGCTCTCATGCGCGCAAAAATAAATCAATGAGTCACCAGTCGGTCGACCGGCGGCCTGGTCACCGGCTGACACTCCATTCCTTCCTCCTTGTTGGCTTGCACGAGAAAGAAATAAAGAACCATGGGTCCCAGCCGGTCCACCGGCAGCCGGGTGGTGCCGATGGACCGGCTGGAGCCCCTTCTTTATTTTCATTTCTTTTCATTTCTATTACATTGTTTTACAAGATGTACTTATTAGTAATGTTTAGTATGTTTATTATTGTGTTTATTACTGTGTTAATTATTTTGGTTGTCTTAAATATGTTTGAGTAGATTATAGCTCGGGTTAAGGGGGACCTTTTATGATGTAATCGGTTTGAGTTTGTTGTTTTGATGATGGGAATTACTTGGGTAGTTTGTATTCAATGTCATGCACGCTACGTGTTTGTTGAAATGCCCGAGTGAAAACTTGAGTCTTTCATCTGTCTCGTTGACTTTTCTTTTTAGCGAAAACTCGGATTAGTCGTTCCTTTGACTTGTCTTGAGCTGAAAGCCTAGGCTTGTGGTAGGATAGCGTGTATATTGATCGGTTAGGCCTAGAAAGAGCGAAAGTTTACTAGACTCGACCTAGTGGACTTTATTGACCAAAAGGTCGTGATTTTACCCATACATCACCCAGACCATTCCTTGACTCAAAACCGACTCACTCCCTTTCACACTAGCGAACCCAAAACCTTGGCTTTGTTCCCTTATCGTTACTTGTTTGTTTTAACTTTGTTTTTATTTTTAATTCATTAGCTTATTATTATTACCCACATTGTTTGTTTGACTAAACTAGAACAAAACCGAGGCTTATAGCCTAACCCCACCGTCCTTTGTGGTTCGACCCCGACTTCCGCTATCGCATTAGTTGGGTTTATAAATAGTTTTTGCATGAGCGGTGTGCGACAAAACCGCCTCATCATAGTCCAACCTTTCAATAATCTCAAATTAATTTCACCTTTGTATGGTATCTTCCAAAAAATAGGCCATTCCCTTTTGATAACCTACAATAAATGATGACACTTGTATTGTTTGTATTATATTTAGATATTTTATTCTTACTAGTTGTTGCAGTATCCCCAAGAGGCCCGGTGGTCCAATAAGTGTGAATTGTAGTTACACACATTGTGGTGATTTTTTGCCATCAGCCATATGCTTCTTGATTACAATTAAATAAATGGTTAAGCTTCCAAGAACGTCGCTCTGATACCACTTTGGAATACCCTCACTTACTGGGAGGCTTTAGCAAAGTCTTACCAAATAAGAAGAAACGTTACCATCTCGGTTGCCCGAGTTAGTGCATAACAAAACAACGAGTACTATTTAAATTGTATACATAACAAAAGTGATTACATTACCAAGTTCATACAATTATCAAGTGATGCTAACACAATATAGAGACACTACGACTCCAATGCTGAGTTGTCTCATCCGTCATCATCCATCCCCGTCATCCATCCCAAACACAACCTGCTAAAATCTACTGCTCACCATTTGCCGAAAATATCGATTCACCGCAAAGTTAAAACATTTACAAGCATCAATAACGAATATACAATCAACATTAGTCATACCACAATACATTCATCACACAAACCGGTGACATAAACAAGCACACCGTAAATCACCAATCGTGGTGGCATAAACAAGCACATCGTCGTGTATGAGGCACGCCAATAGACACAATGGGCCCTACCACAGCAGGTCACCCAGACCCAAGTTCTTAATGTGCACATCCTCCTCTGTGGCGGGAGCCACAAGGAGCGACCCACAGTCATGAAGTCGGTCTCCCGCAACCGCTCCAAATAAACAACGACCACACCATTGTGGACAACGTCACCTGCTTTCCATCCTGACGACGACACTAATTCGCCCACAGGTCTCCGTAGGGAGCGCGTCATGAGTTTGGACCGATTTGAGAGGCTTTGAAACTGGTGAAAGGTTCGATACAAGCTAGCTTGCTGTTAAAAACTGATGTACTCTTTTTATTTGCTAAGGACATTATTATTGTGTTTCCATTCGATCAATAGTAATTACAAAACTGCTCTAGCATGTTAAAAATAAACTTTTATTGTAGGGTGGTCGACGCTCGTATGCAACTAATTAGAAAACTGATCGTTCGATACACAAGAATGAAAACGTATAGATTTTTGGTAAAACACTTCTGTGATTACCAATTAGGGCTCTAAATTATTAGAGCCGACTTATTGAACCTTCGGAATTGGTTGGTGAAATTTGAGCCAAGCTCATCCAAATCTGAACCCATCCCCGGCTCAGTAAGGCTCGGTTTAGAAGCTTGTTTGGGCTCATTTGTAGTTTAAATTGTATAGTATGATAAAAGAATCGAAACCTAATTAAACCCCGATTCCATATAATATAAAAAATGATCAAATGAAGGTGTAACAAATCAAAATACAAAAAATTACTTGCTGTTAAAGGACGGTGGTGGTAGAAGCGGTGGTCGTTGTTTGTGCTTTGTCGTGGAAGAGGTGTTGCGGGGTGGTGCTATGCCAATGGCACGGGTGATGGTGCTGCGTCAAGATATAGTGTCATTTCACCCTACTTTTCCACCCCATTTTGCCTCGTTTTTCTTGCCTTTAACGCTCCCTAAGAGCATTTCTATGTGTTTTACCTTCTTCTAGAATATCTCTCGCTTTTATCGTAGGTAAACCGTCATTGGGGCGAGTTCTACCCAATTTTGATCGACAAAAGAGAAGGTACATCACACTGAGGGACCACGACATGTCCTAGGGGACCCCACATACCATTTGGAGCCCTACTAGGCGTACCCGAGTCATCCCGAGTCAAGGCGAGCTAAACCGAGGGAAGTTGACAAAGTTATATCAAGGGAACAAGGAGGAATGACCTTTCACGGGCGTGAAATGCATCTCACGGTCGTGAGATGCCTTCTAAAGAATGATGATTTTCGAGCAAATAAGCTCACGGTCGTGAAACAGCATTCACGGTCGTGAAACATGTTTCACGGTCGCGACTTAGTTGGGAATTTGGACCTGCTACTGCCACATATCTCACGACCGTGACTTGCATCTCACGGTCGTGAAACCCTTGTCACGGTCTTGAGACACCTTTCACGGTCGTGACTCATTCAGCCGACTTAGTCTTTCGAAGCCCATCTTTCCTCCATTTTGTAAACCTATAAATAGACCCTCTAGTGTAATTAGAGGGCACGAAACCCTAGACTTAAATTAGTTATATTAGATTAGATTAGTCCTCCTAATTAGTTTAATCTTTCCTCAATTACTCTTTAATTAGTTTTAGATCTAGTCATGTAATTGGATTTCTTGGTTTTGTACTTGAAGATTGGTGACAAAGTCTTCTCCGTTATTCAAGATTTCCTCTTTTGTTATTCATCTTTTGTCTTAATTAGTTGGTATATCTTTTTAATCCCTTTTCATTTACTTGTTTGTGACACCCTCAAATTTGCGGAAAGAAAAAAAAGATTTAATACATAACGAAAGTGTCTTAAATACAAAGGTTCATAACAAAAGGAAAATAATATTTTACATAAGAATTATACAAGACGGGAGACATATCTCCCGTATAAATACGGAATTAAAAGAGTGTATAATAATATACAATCTAAGAACCGAATATAGGTCCAAGGTAAATACTTCGCTCGCTAGCTCGTCAATGTACCCAATGTATGCATCACAAACCTGCCAACCGCATTAAATATAAACACGGAAGCCACAGTCCGTGGGGAGTAACTCCGAGTTCTCCCAGCCACGAAATGTCGAGTTTAATTAAACATGAATAACATAAAAGCAATGTATATGGAAATACAAAACTTAACATATAAGATATGCTTTTCATGTTATGAAACAAATAACTAACATATAACCTAGCATATGAAAGCTATCATGTGAAACCGATAATAAACTATAACCCGAGGTAGGGAAGCTGGTATGCTGGCTCAGCGGTT
>JAIUZE010035492.1:0-19476 GCA_022085475.1 Heliosperma pusillum | reverse complement strand
ACGATGCTACATTTAGTATATGTAGACTAATTTCCTCCTAGTAGAACGACGATATAAATACCCGGTCCTAGTCTAAATCTGGCCAGAATCCCGAAATCACATTTTCCGGTTCGACATGCGATAAACGTTTCGCATCCAAGACTCGGTCTTACAATATATATGCCGAGTACCCCAAATTCGGTAGATCAATTCACGAAAGAGACGGAAAAGAGCTCAAGCCTCATAACAAGCGGTACACTACATGCAAATAACACCACCTCGCAAGTACACAACATTTGACGGCCGGGTCGATCAACGCAATGCGTTAAACTCCCAACAACGTCGTCGTATGCCCACTAACACATGCATTTAAGCAGTAGGATACCTCTCCGTTCCGACATTCCAGCCTTACGAACGGGAAGGTAGCCAAGGGAATGAGAGTACAAAGCACAAGACAAAATAGTGCTCAAACCGTATCATTTTTAAAAACCGACTCAAAGTGGGACATAGCAAAAACCGTCACAAAACATGTGATACAAGCGAATGAAATATCATATATCTAAAACATGAATATTATAAGTCACTACGTAAAATTATACGATAAACGAATCATGCGAACTATTATAAATTACGAGATTTAGAAATTTCAAGAAGAAAACAAAGCCGTGTTCCAGGCCGGTGTGGAGGGAGGCGGCCGGTACCCCGGCTCGGAGCACAACTACACACAAAACACAAGTTTGGAAACTAACTAAAACAAGGGTCAACTTCAAACGGTCATAACTAGAGTTCTATATATGGGAATGCGGAAATTTCAAGTCGAGGTGATAGCTTATCCTCTTACGGTTCCAACGAATGGTCACAAGCCTAAAACAAGCAAGTAACGAAGGAGATATGATCATTCTACCAAAAAGGGTCAATGCAGTGAAACTGCACGAGTCTACCCGAGAACAACAACACCATTTCTATCATTTCCAATTCTCATACTTAACTTCTATCAACTATCAACAATCAATAATCATCATCAACAATCATCATCAATAACTCAATTCCTAAGCTTACTAATCATATTATAAATACGAATTCTAACATAGAAATCATATAAAACACGTAAATGATATCGAGTAACCCTTCACCGTTACCTTTACGCGTCTTTAAACGATTACTAAGCCTTCCTAGTAGTCTCCACCTACAATTAGGTAATAAAAGATGAATATCATTCACCTTTAGAAAGACGGATAATTTAAAAAGCGAGAAAGACGGTAATTTTATTACCAATACGGATAGAGGAAGCTAAGAGGGGAAGAATAAGACGAACTTACGCGAATTCCGACAAGAAACGAATGCGGTATGATGATTATAAGATCGGATCAAAGAGGGGTTTAGGTTTTGGTGGTTTGATGAGGAAGAAGGAATGATTTTGGTGTTGTGTTAATGAAATAGGTTAAGGAGTATGAGGGAGTATAAGTAAAGGGTGAGTCGGAAAGTCAACAAAAGTCAAAGACGGCTTAAAAGTCAAGAAAAGTCAAAGACGACTCAAAAGTCAAGAAAAGTCAAAGACGGTTCAAAAGTCAAGAAAAGTCAAAGACGGTTCAAAAGTCAAGAAAAGTCAAAGACGGTTCAAAAGTCAAGAAAAGTCAAAGACGGTTCAAAAGTCAAGAAAAGTCAAAGACGACTCAAAAGTCAAGAAAAGTCAAAGACGACTCAAAAGTCAAGAAAAGTCAAAGACGGTTCAAAAGTCAAGAAAAGTCAAAGACGGCTTAAGACGGGATTCTCATGGAATCTCGTGGAAATTCCAAATACGAACTCGGAAATTCTAAATTCGACTCGAAACATTAAATTCTAAATTAAAACTTAAATATGCTGAAAATATTTCGTAAAATATTTCTACTAGAAAAATAGGGTACATTTCCGGGTGTTACAATCGCCGTCATGCATCTTAGAAATGTCCCCGAAGCATTACAAAGCCCAAAGGGCATCCTCTTATAAGCATACACTCCAATAGGGCAAGTGAAGGTGGTCTTTTCTTGGTCTTCCGGGTGTATGGGTATTTGGAAAAATCCGGAATAACCATCAAGAAACGAGTGGTAGGAATGCCCGGCTAGTCTTTCGAGCATTTGGTCTATAAAGAGGATGGGGTAGTGGTCTTTGTGGGTGGCGGCATTTAACTTGCGATAATAAATATACATCCGCCACCCGGTCACGGGCCTAGAAGCGAGGAGAGTCCCATCCTCTTGTTCCACCATAGTCACCCCTCATTTCTTGGGTACTATATGCACAAGACTCACCCACGAACTATCAGTGATTTGGTAAATAATGCTGGCCTCAAGCAATTTCATGACCTCAGTTTTCACTAATTCCGCCATCTTAAGGTTCAACCTACGTAGCCCATCCACTTTTGGCTTACTACCCTTCTCCAAGACTATTCGATGCATGCAAAGATTAGGAATTAAGAATGCTATATCCAAGTGAGCCCCTATGAGTTTTCAAGACTTTCAATAGTTCAAATTTTTTGTCCTCACTCACATTAGCATTGATAATAACGGGATAAGTCTCCCCCTCACCTAGAAAGGAGTACTTAAGTGAGGGAGGTAAGGGCTTAAGTTGTACCTTTGGAGGGAGAAGGCCCTCCACCTTCTTCAAAAGCTCATCATCTATCTCATGGTCCTCTCCCATTTCCTCATCATGGAGTGCCACTTGTAGAGTCTCTTCTTCATGTACTTTTGCAACCACTTCTTCTATGACTACTAGAGAGTAAGCTTTATGAAACATCGGTCCCTTCACTAAATGAGGAAGATTAAATTCAAGGGTTTTGTTCCCCACCCTAAAGGTTAGCCTCCCTTCCCTCACATAAATGAGGACTCTTCCGGTAGCCAAAAAGGGCCTACCGAGGATGATGGGAGTGTGGCTATCCTCCGGGATATCTAAAACAACGAAATCCGTGGGAATAAAAAACTTAACAACCTTAACGGTACATCCTAAAGCACACCTAAAGGTTGCTTAACGGACCTATCCGCTAGTTGGAGAGTCATAGAAGTGTGAGTCAAACTATCAAGCCCAATTCTTTTTGCAATTGTCAAAGGATTGACACTCACACTTGCACCGTTGTCACACAATGCCCTTGAAATTATGACACCCCCTACTACACAAAGGATTGAGAAACTTCCGGAGTCCCCAAGCTTTCTAGACATTTTGAAAGAGTTAGGATTTATGAGGAGAGCACTACACTCCGCCTCCATAACCATAACATCTTGGGTACCCAAAGTCCTCTTGTGAGTCAAGATGTCCTTAAGAAATTTTGAGTAAGTAGGCATGTTTAATATAACCTCGGTGAAAGGCAAGGTTACTTCAAGTCCCTCAAGCATTTTTTGGAATTGGGTGAACTTGAAGTTTTCCTTTATCTTTAATGCTCTAGAAGGGTAGGGGATATCGGAAACAACAAGTGGAGAATCGAGAGATACCTTTGGATTGGAAGTTTTCTTAGTTACCTTAGCTTTTGATATTGGTTTCACCTCTACTCCTTCATCATCTACCTCCTTGATCATCTCCTCCTAATATGGCACACTTTCAACATACCCATCTTCCCCCTCCTTGGGTTGATTGTCAAGGCTTGAGCTTCCATCAACTTTACCCTTTCCCTTGTCATCATTTTTCAACTCCAAGGTGGGAGTCAAAACGGGCTCTTCAATTTCTTCACCCTCCTAAACATGCTATTCATATGGAGTTTCATCATTTATCATGTCCATGTAAGGGTTCTCGAGTACTAGCCCAGTCCTCAAAGTCACCGCACATGCTTGGTGACTTGAGGAAGCATCCTTGGAGCTTTTCGCTTGAGCAAGAAGACCTCTCGGAGGCCTTTAAGGATTGTTCAATTCTTGAGAAGCCAACCTTGCTTCCAATTCCCTCACTTCTTTCTTGTGAGCATTAGTGACATTTTGCAAGGCTAAGTTGTTTTGGATCTCCATGTTCTTGACAAGTTGCAAAACATCACTCATGGAAGGCTCATTCTCGTGATGAGGTTGGTTGGTCAAAAGAAGTGCAAATCCATAGTCATTCCAACTACTTGAACCTTGATTGTTGTTCCTTTGATTGTTGATATTTCCTTGTTGGTTGTTGTTATAATTCCCTTGTTGTCCTCTTGAACCTTGACCATTGAAGTTCGGTCCTTGATTGTTGTGGTTAGAATTTGGCCCTTGGCATTGGAAAGATTGTTCGGGGAACCCTTGACTTGCTTGGTTGTTTTGGTTGCCTTGGTAAAAATTACCGTGGCCTTGGTTGTTGAAGTTTGAGTTCCCTTGGTTTTGGTTCCAATTACCTTGGTTTTGAAAGTTACCATGAGTGTTGTAACCTTGATCATTGAAATTTTGGTTTTGAAATTGGTTGTGACCTTTGCCTTGTTGTGAGTTGTTGAATTGGTTGTTGTTGTTTACTCTTGGAAATTGACCTCCGCCTCTAGGTTGGGAAAAACCCGGAGGGTTGGAGGTTGGAGCTTGTGAGTGTTGAGGGTTCAACACATTTTGGCTTTTATATCTCATATTTGGGTGACTTTTCAAACCCGAATGATAGAAGTTGGAGTTGAGATTGTAAGCACCTTAGTTTTGGAAGGGAGGCCTTGAGGGCCGTGGGTTGTTGTTGAGCCCTTGAAAGGCATTCACATGTTGAAAGTCACTCCCTCCTTCATTGTTATATGACACATTATTCCCACAAACTTCAAACGTGTGTCCATACCCATTGCAAATTTCACAAGTCATGATGGCCTTGACTTTGATTGTAAGCCTTTTGAAGCTCGGCTAAACCCTTAGTAAAAGTTTGTGTGAGCAAGTCAATCTTGGCATTATTGTCCGCATTTGAAAAGTTCTCACTTGGGTATTTCGAGCTTCTCCTCAAGCTATTTCCTCTAGTTCCATAGCTAGACTCCGACTCTAACCATTTTTTTAATCAATGCCGATCCTTGTTTATCATTCAAATGATCGAAACTTCCCCCCGCAGATGCATTTACCATAGCCTTTGTTTTAGGGAGAAGAGTTTGAAAGAATGTTTAAGTGACATACCAATCCGCTATGCCATGATGAGGGTAACGGGCAAGTAGATCAATGAATCGATCCCATGCCTCTCCCAAGGATTCTCCATCCTCTTGTTGAAAGGTTGTTATCTCATTCCTTAGCATTGCCGTTTTTGAGGCGGGGTAATACTTTCTTGGAAATTCCTTAGCTAAGGCATCCCAAGTAGTAAAAGTGTTTGGAGCATGGTTATTCAACCACCTCTCCGTCCGATCTTTAAGAGAAAATGGGAACAACATTAGGCAAAGGGTCTCCTCGTGTACACCATTTCTCTTCACGATTGTTACCCTACTCTTAAACTTCCTCAAGTGAGCGTGAGCATCCTCATCGGGAAGGCATCCAAAGCTATCCTGCTCAATAGAACTCATTTGAGCCGGATGTATCTCGAAGTTATTTGGGGCCAAAACACCGAAATTGATTGGAGATTAGGTATCATCATGATTAGGTCGGTTACGGTCACGTAGAGTAGTCATTTGTGGTTGGTTTTGTTGTCGAGGTGTTGTAGGTGGTGAATTTGGTGGTGTGTCTTGTTGAGTATTGTAGAAGGGTTTTTCGAATGTCGGTTCAATGCTGTCGTTTTGTGGGTGATCGGATGTTGGAGTGGATGTAGAAGCGGTAGAATTATTGGCTTGTTGACACCTAACCGTTGTTGAATTCCTTACTCGAGCAAGTGTATTAGCTCGTAGAGTCCTAAACAACCTTTCGGGCTCCGGATGGCTCAAGAACGACCCTTCACCCCTAGGCATGCACTCAAAAGCAACTCAAAAAAAAGTTAGACTCATAGTGTGTTTTAGGCACACTAGGAAAAGACAATAATGCAAGGCACTCTACAAATAGTCAAACAACTAAACACCAACAAAATCAACAATAAGTAACTATGACTAAATCTAAGACACAAAGCAAACTATGAGTTTCCTAACGCCATCCCCGGCAACGGCGCCATTTGATGAAGAGTGATTTTGTCGTCAATTCACACATCAAAAATAAACCCAATATAAGTGGCATATAGGGGTCGAATCCACGAGGATGGAGGGGTCAACTACAAGTTTGATCACGTCCTATTTTAGCCTAACAAGAGTTGAATGAGAAGATTAACTATGAACTACTAAATGCAAGAAATTGCTAAAATGATTTGGGTAAAAACAATTTATGAAAAACTAAGGTAAATTGTTCACCTTAGGGGGATCAATGGGTTAGTCAAGTAATTAGCAAGTGGGTAATACGTTTGAGTAGAATTAATTGCTAATGTCTCAACAATTAATAATCTTCAACAAAGCTATCGCATTTGTCTCAAATTACTCATATAAACACTAGTCTAATCATATCTACCACCGTCGCTTAAGAGATAATTAAACAATACTCGATAAAGTGTGTAACTTTCGCTTACACAATTCATCGAACACCTAGTGTGCATATGGGTAATACTCTAATTATCACCACAAGTCTACTAATCACTCAACCGATTCACCTACATAATCCTTCCTTAGGCTCCCCCTAAACCCTAGAGGGAGACTACTCACTCATGTTGAGGGAAAGCAAACAACTAAACAATACGAATAAGGAGATGAACATCATACTTTGGAAATGAATAATTCTAACAATCAAATGACAAATAATTAACTTGAAATGAAATAAATTGCATAAACAACTAAAATATGAAGATTTTATACCAACAATACTTGTATTAATGAAATAAGGGGGATGTCTTCACCCAAAATCTTCAATACAAACCCAAAACTCTGATAGTTTACTAAGAGAGACTAGATCTAGTAACTTGAATTGAGAAACTAAACTTAATTAAGGAACGATTAAGAGAGTAATTAGTGAGTATTAAAGATTACAAATTTTATAGGGTTTTGTGCTAAGAGTTGATAAAAAAAGCTGCCTACCAAGCAAAATTAGGAAGAGGGTATATATAGGTATCTCAAAATTAAGAAAGAAAATAGAAGGGGATTGTGAAAATGCGGTCTTTTGTTCCCGGCCGGGTGCCAGGCCGCCGGCCCTCTGACCGTCCTGGAACACATCAGACTCTTCCTTCTCTTCTTCCCAAAAAATATTCTAAGTATAGGAAAGGGGGTCTCAGCCGGGTGCCCGGCCGCCGGCCCTATAACGAGATGATTCCAGAACATAAACAAGAACTAAATTTGGTTGAGAAACGAAGAAAATTATGTTCTTCTTAAGATTAGATCTAATAGATGGGTTCTTATAAAAGTTGTTGGAAGATGAAATTTTATTCTATTAAAAGGGAGAAGAGAATGAGAGGAGAAGAATGATACAAAAATCATGAACTTTCGTTGAGAAACGAAAAAAATGACATCCGTCTTTAGCTTTTTAGTTTTGGAGGTTTAATGAAGGTTAGAGAGAGAAAATGCTTGATGAGATTTTTTTGAGGAAGATGAAGAAATGAAGGTTCCCTTTAACAATTAGACCTAAAAACTTGACCCGATAATACTAAACTTTACCCATACCATAATGAGTCGGGTTTCACCCAAAGTTCACACCGAACCTAATTCTAAACTCTAAACGGACATTTAAGAAATGATTTTGACCCAACTAACATAGAAATGGAACTCTCATTAATTTAAAAGCTAATAATAATAAATTAGTGATTTAAAATATTTTAATTATTAAAAATAAATGAAAACTATAAAATCAACGATTTTATGAAATTACTCATTATGATAAAATAGAGGGTGTTACTCTAACAACCCGAATTAATAAATAAAAGAAATACTTTATAATAAATAATTCATCAGAGTCTAAAGATGAAACAAGGGTCAAGGTGGCGGAAACACCTGACCAATCCGGATCGATTCTAAAATCCAAATCTAAACTAATAAATTATTAATTTTCGCAAACTAGATTAAATTCCTAAACAACTTATTTGCCTTGCCATAAGTCTCTCCAGCCCAAGCATCCAGACAAGCAGCATCCAATTAAGCCTGAGAATTGGGGTCAACAATCAGTCGAGAGCAACTAGATGCTCTCCCAGTCATGTTTACAACAAGTTGAATTAATAACAATCTATAACAGCAAATATTACTCATAAATGACATGTGAAGCAATCTATACAATATGACATAAATCCAAACTTACCAAGACGGAACCAATCCTACATGAATACAATCTTAAAGACCTAGACAATATACACCCACTAGGCCAGGATTACATTCAACACCTAAAGTAGCATACGATCCATATCAACATAAGGCACAATGCTATCAACAAAGCATAGCGAATAGTGCGAACGCCTGTTAGAGCGTATAACCACTGCCTCTGTCGGTTGTGGAGCGTATAACTACTACCTCCACGGTACTATGTATAGTGTATCACCACTGCCTATATGTCTAAAACCTGGCCAAACCTCTCGATGCATTAAGTGTACATCGAACGATACTTGGGACCCAAAGCATTTAATTGATGTCTCTGGCCACCCCCGAACATAGACCAAATAAACCTCCGAAGGCCGGCTCTTGATTTATTCCGATAGTATTTAACTGATACTACCGTCATCTATTCAAAGTATCCAACAAACAACTGGATAGTTGTACAAAACATGCGTGAACAACATCATGACTCAACTCAGTAGAACAGTTTCATTGAATGTCCCACCTTAACACATAGAACATTTTTACTAAGTACTTCAATCCTCAAAGAATGAGAGTAACCAAGATTATTTGCAAA
Source organism: Heliosperma pusillum (assembly GCA_022085475.1). Classification (NCBI taxonomy): domain Eukaryota; kingdom Viridiplantae; phylum Streptophyta; class Magnoliopsida; order Caryophyllales; family Caryophyllaceae; genus Heliosperma; species Heliosperma pusillum. The sequence continues at coordinate 10,756 of JAIUZE010035492.1, read as the reverse complement.
CATAGTGTTATAGTTTAACTAACCATAACACCACACATAAACAAGCACAAATGACAAAAGCTTATAGTACCTGGACCTATGTCCTTAAAGGTCATGTTATTGTTCAAGCTACCATAACACAAGACATAGAAGCATATAAGAACTCAATGTTATAGTACCTCCTACTATAACCTTCACTCAATCCTAGTGAAATCAAAGTAACCCCAACTATAACCTTGGTTAAGCTTGTCAGGGTATAACATCATCAACCATAACCTTCACTTAACTCTAGCAGAGTTATAGTACATCCAGTTATAGCATTACTAAGCGTGTCAGGTTATAGTATCACCAACTATAACTGATGAGTCCATTTTATATATATTTTAACTCTCTAGTTTAGCTCAGTTTATTTGATTATTATACTTTGTTCTAGGTGTATTGCTTGTGCTTGTTACATTTTGTAGAAATCTAAGCATTTAGAGGCTATTTCCTAGCACATTAGCAAGCATCAAAGTTAATTAAGCTAAAATGGAAGCAAGATGAACCATGGAAGGATACTATGAGAAATGACAAGCCCAAGAATGAGGATTTGTAAAATGATTTGGTGTACAAATCAGAAACCAAAATGAAGCCCAACTTAAGGAGTCCACAACTCAACATAGGGATGCTCTTTGGATGCTCATGGGATGTCAAACTATGCAATTAACCGGAGAATTAAGGAGCTTAAAGGCGTATCATAGGATTCCTCAAGCATTTAATTGAGTCATTAAGCAAATGTTCTTGGATTAGTGAAACTCCGATCGGGGTTTCCATTCCCCAATCGGGGTTGGGGTGCAGTAAGTTGCATACGTTTCAAGCCCCTCTCCATATATAAAGGAGAGGGGCTTCGACACTTAGGGAGATCTTGTACATCATTCTACACTCTAAAAACACTCTTTTAGATAATATTTTTAGTCATTAGATTAGGTTCTTAATAGTTTAGTTTCCATTAGTTGTTACAAATAATTCTTTTAAGTATTTCAATTTATATTACAAGTTCATATGCAAGTTATTTGGCTCCATTGTGTTCTTCAATTCCAAGTTTTATTTCCTTTGTTGAGGTAATTCTATTTCTTGTATTGTTTTGTTATTTCCTTTGTCATTTCCATTGTTAGTAAGTTATCATGTTTACTTTATTATTTGTTATTAGATTAGTTATGATTATGCAAGAGTAGCTACTTTGTCTAAGGAATTAGGGAAGCCATGCATAAATAATGTTTGCAATTGTTGAAATGAGATGTTATGATATCAAATAGTTGTTTCTATCACATGCTTGCATTGTATTGTTAGTCTTTGATTACTGATCACAATCCTTGATTAAATTCGTTAATTCTTTCTATAAGTCGAGAGACATGAAATTGAACTAGACTAAGCATGTGTTAGTAGATCGACCTAGCCAAAGCGAGAGTTCATTAGGACCCGATCTATGGTTGACACTAATATCGAGAGGTGGGTGTCTTTAGCCTAAAAAATTATCGTTATTATAATTTTTCCTAGTCTTACTTGAGCATTTACATAATTTTCATGTGTGACCCGATCTCCCTAGACTCTTCCTTTATTATTATTGTTGTTTCATAAACCCACTCAAACCAATCGATAACCGACGTTGATAGTGTTGGAGTAAGTGTCCTCCACAATAGTGTATTTATATAATAAATCTCATTTTGGAATATTCGTGTGATGACTAGTATAATGATACTCCACGTCAGTTGATTAACGTAAATCAATAACGATCAGCTCACTAGAGTTAGACGTTATTGTCGTATTACGGCGGTGATCAACTGACCCCTTTCGGTCACACCTAAAGGATGAGACCCAAACCGTAAACTGATTATTTGTATACGATACATTTTATTAGTCCTTTACATATATATTTGAAATATGTTTGGTTACGAGAGTTATTTATTGGAAATTGAGTTAGGAACTCATTCAGATTAAGTTTATAAGTCAATTATACGATAACTGACTGAATAAATTTTTAGTCTTATTTTAATACGATTTAATAAGATTTAATTTAGTAATTAATCGTTAATTCACTAAATTAGTTGATGTTGTGCATATATTCTAAGGTAGAGGTAATTAGTTAATTATGTTTACAAGGAGTTGTAAAATAAATTAACTAGAGATTATGGGACCCATTATATATTGATATAATGATAAAATATTACTTAAAAGGTAAGTATATATTATTTATTAATTTGAATCATTTAATTGTTATATGATCAAATTAACACTTAATTATACTAGATAATTAAGCATATGATTATAAGTATTTGTGTTATAACATGAACATGATTATTTTATGTCCTACACTCTACCATTTTGCATGGAATTAAAATAAGCAAAATATTGGCTCAAAATTGAGCAACATGACCGGCCATATGGCCTATATAAGGACATATTGGTTGTTCATTTCATTTGCTCAATTTTCACTTGTTTTTGCTATTTCCTCCAACTTCTCTCTAAAACTCTCAAATAAACTAATATTTTTATATTACTAGAGTAGTAATAAATCTAATATTAGTCACTACTTGTCACTATATGTTTCTAGTCTAAAATTATAGTGATAGTTTGGGTTAGTCTTGGGTGCATATTGGAAGGAGACTTTCTACATTGAAAGTTCATTCAAAGGAGATCATTCTCTTTGTTTTAGCTCAAGATAAATAAGAAAAGGAGTTTCTTATTATGCCCATAAATACCGAAATTTCTCAATGTAAGAAAATTCCATCTTATGTTTATTTATGCCTTTATATTTGCATGCATGTTACATAGATCATTAAATACTAAATTAACAAGTTAATTAGTAACTAATTAGAGGAGTCTAATTAGGTTCTATGGACTTTCATGTGGTATCAGAGCTAGCTTGTAGCAGGCATGTTCATTTTGGGCATTTTTATTAAAGTTATAAGATAACCAATAAAATCAAAAATTAAAGTTTAAATTTGATTTGGACGGAATTTTTTGGTGCATGCATACCTGTTGACTTTAAAATGTTTATTGTCAAATTTAGTGATTTTACGGATTCATTTGCTATTTATTATGATTTATGCCTTTTAAACCGAGTTAACATGCAAATTTTGTGTTAAAAGTACTGGACATGAAATTGTAATATGATCTCACATGTATGTCTTACATTCTTCATGTAAACGTTTGTGACTTTTAATTAAGTATTTCATGTTTATTGATTTTTATGAGATAAAATTCGATAATATAAGATTATAATGTTCATAAAATTGAAACGTCCTTTTCTGGTCATGAAATTTTTTGGTACATTTTATATTCTGATTTATATCATTTTGGTGAAATTTATTAATTTGTTTCACTGTTTTACTGTATTTAATGGTTTTTATTCGATAAAATGGTCAAATACAAAGTTATTTTTTCATTAAATTAATTTAAAATTTTTTGGGCAAATGTTTTATATTTGCAGTTCCTGGAAATGTTCCAGAATGTACAAAATTTTTGGTTTCAAATTTTTATGATGTTTAATTTTATTTTGGGTTTATTTCATAAATGTTATGATTAAACCTTTATATTTAGCAAATACGATCAAATCAAACTAATTAAACACAAAAAAAATTAGTGGGTACTAATTTTGAGTTCTAAATCAGATTATATAATTAGTTTGACCTTAAATATGATTTAAGTGTTGATTATTCATTTTTAATGGTTAAAAAAGGAAAATCGATAAAATCCGTAAAACCGAGCTAGAATGAGCATGACAAGTGTTTAGGGCGATTTTGGCATGAATTTTACAGCATTTTATTTATGTTGTACGATATATTGAAAGAATGAATGTCATTTATTTAATTTAATGCAAGTTGTACCTAATATGGCCTAGATTATTTTTAATCGGTATTACCCGTAATGTAAGGGAATACCGATTCTGTTGTAATTTATTGCGATCTCATATCGCTGTTTTGTAATAATTAATAGTTTCATTTTATAGATCAAATGTATAATAGGAATTTGATATGTATTCATTTGTATTTTTGTAATTATTTATTATGAAGACGGAGATTCTCGAAGTTGGTGTTCCAAAAGACGGTGCCACTTTGGAGCTTTTTCCATGAAGAGGCAATGGACCAAGGAGTTGGTTTCCGATTTTCTAATCAACTAGTTTATAAGATTAGCTAGGTGTCCATACTAGGATTTATTAATTGTTAATTGCTTGTTTATGTTTTCCGCTCATGCCAAAATCGCCAACATGCATTTTTATTTCACGATTGTCAATTCAACGTTATTTAAAATTCGCCGACTTAGGCCACTTATAGGCAATTTATAACTAAATTGGCAAGACCTCTCACACAACTTAAATTAAATTGAGATTTAGCCTTACCAATTAAAGCACCTATGAATCCCGTGTTCATTAGGACAACCACAACGTGGACCTTTTTACCTCGGTTAAGTAGGCTGATGCGATCACATGCCTAAATTGGGTTGGTCTTAACGGGATAAGCGTTGTCTCGGGACTAGTAGACGGGTTTAGAGGAAATCCGTCGACCGAGAGTTCTAGGAGAAGAATTAGTCAAAGTGTTGACTTACCGTCTATTACATAAAAGTGGCATAACATGTTCATTTTTATCTAAAATACGGGTCTCGGAATCACTTATATAATTTCGTGAGGGTCATTATATGAGTGACTTGTTTAAAATTGTTTTCACAAGTAAAAATTGTTTAAAACATTGAATGTTGATATTTCCTAATTTTGTGGTAATAATTCAATTCGCAAATGGCAAACAATAACAACAATACCGTTCAACTTGGCAAAGACTCATGGCTAAGGTCTGTAATGGACAAAAGCATCTTAAAAGACGATGGATATAATTTCGTCGAGTGGGAGCAAACGATTAAGAGTGCGGCGTTATCGGATAACGTCTTGCGCTACTTGACCGAAACCCCTCCCAATGAACCCGGTCCAAGGGAGAAAGGGCAAAGCTATAATGTATAGCAATGCCAAGGCTAAGGGCAAGAAGCATGCCGACGCCGAATGCTTTTATTGTAAAGGCAAGGGACATTGGAAACGCAATTGTCACAAGTACTTGTAGGATAAGAAGGACGGATGTGTGACACCCTCATGTATAATCCTCTCTTCTCTCTATATGATAGATATTAACTATGCTTGCACTTCTACTTCGGTATTTGATATCGGATGTGGTTCTCAACTTTGTAATCATTTACAGGGGCTGAAGGACGTGCGAGCACTAGCCAAGGGTGATGTAGATCTACGCATGGGGAATGGAGCAAGAGTAGCCGCCGTTTCCGTTGGAACTTATATACTCATCTTAGCTAGTGGTCTTGAATTGTATTTAAATAATTGTTATTTTGTACCCTCCTTGACGAAGAACATTATCTCCATATCTGTGCTTGACGCGAAGGGTTTTTCTTTTGTAAGCAAGAACAATAGTTGTTCGTTTTCTTTTAATGATGTGTTTTAAGGTAAAACCGTCTCTATTGGAGGTATTTATGTTCTAGATAATGTTTATGAAGTTTATCATGTAAGAAGCTCAAATTAGGTGAAACTAATCAATCATACCTTTGGCATTGTCGTTTAGGTCATATAAACGAACGACGCATAAAGAGACTTGTTTAAACAAAACATCTTAAACCATTTGATAACGAATCTTATGGTGTATGCGAATCTTGGCTTTTGGGCAAGATGACTCGTGCTCCTTTTACTTGAAAAGGGACACGAGCAAGTGAGGTATTAGGTCTTATACATACGGATGTATTTGGCCCAATGACTCTCCAAGGTAGAGGTTGTTATAACTACTTCATTACCTTTACAGACGATTTGAGTGGATATGGATATGTCTACTTAATGAGGCATAAGAGTGAAGCTTTTGAAAATTTTAAAGAGTTTCAACATGAAGTAGAAAACCAATTGAAAAAGAATATTAAAACCATACGATCGGATCGTGGTGGTGAATATCTAAATGATGAATTTGATTCACACCTAAAAGATTGTGCCATAGTATTACAATGGACTCCTCCTGGCACACCTCAACCAAATGGTGTGTCCGAAAGGAGAAACCGAACTTTATTAGATATGGTTCGGTCAATGATGAGTCTCACTGAGCTTTCTGATTCATTTTAGGGATCTGTTATCTTAACCGCAATATTTTCACTAAATCGTAGCCCGAATAAAGCGGTAGACAAGACTTCATATGAAATATGGAAAGGCAAGGCTCCTTATTTGTCATTTATGAGAATTTGGGTTGCGAGGCGTATATTCATGAGAAGTCTAACGACAAATTCGCACCTAGATCCAAAAAATGTCTTTTTGTTGGGTATCCTAAGGAAACACGTGGTTATCACTTCTAGAACCGTCACGAGGACAAAGTGTTTGTGTCTCGTGATGCAGTCTTTCTAGAAAACGATTTTGTTTCTAATAGACAGAGTGGGAGAAATTTTGAACTTGATGAAGTTCGGGAGGCACAAACCGAGAATGAAGTAGAGGAAAACGTTCTCTCCTCGTCTGAAACAGTTGTTGCCCTTAGAAAGTCAAGTAGAATTATTCATCAACCTGACCGTTACCTCGGATGTATCGAGGAAGATGGAGATTTGTTACTTTTTGAAAGTGATGAACCCACAGCCTACAAGTCGGTCATTTCTAGGCCTGACTCCACGCACTGGCTCGAGGCCATGCGATCCGAAATTGATTCTATACGCGAAAATCAAGTATGGGACTTGGTGGACTTACCTGAGAAGGTACGACCTCTTTAGTGCAAGTGGATCTACAAGATCAAAATCGGCATAGATGGACATAATAATGTCTACAAAGCCAGATTGGTGGCAAAAGGCTTCACTCAAGTTCATGTTTTACACCATGATGAAACCTTCGCCCCAGTCGCTATGCTTCGATCCATTAGGATTCTCTTAGCGGTTGCCGCCTTTCATAACTATGAAATTTGGCAAATGGATGTCAAAACCGCCTTCTTGAATGGGATTCTAGAAGAGGAAGTGTATATGACACAACCTGAAGGTTTTGTGGATAAATCCAATCCTAAGAAAGTATGCAAACTTAAGAGATCCATTTATGGTCTTAAACAAGCATCCAGGAGTTGGAATCATCGCTTCGATCATGTTATTTAACAAAACGGTTTCACTCGAAGTGTCGAGGAGCCATGTTTATACATGAAGTTTAGTAGGAGCAAAGTTACATTCCTTATTTGTATGTGGATGACATACTTCTCATTGGGAATGATATACCAATGCTTACTTCTTCAAAGGAGTGGCTAGGAAAACATTTCCAGATGAAGGACTTGGGAGAGGCACAACGCATTTTGGGTATCCGGATCTATAGAGATAGATCGAAAAGGATACTAGCATTAAGTCAAGAAGCTTATATAGATAAGATTCTTGATCGGTTCAAAATTAAAGACTCTAAGAGAGGCTTTCTTCCCATAGGTCGTGGTATCACTCTGAGCAAATCACAGAGTCCTACCGTTACCGAAGAGATTGAACGCATGAAATTGATTCCTTATGCTTCCGCAGTTGGCTCAATCATGTATGCTATGATGTGTACTCGCCCTGACGTCGCATATGCTTTGAGCATGATGAGTCGTTATCAAGCCAATCCAGGTGAGAGTCACTGGATAGCAGTCAAGAACGTCCTTAAGTACTAACGAAGGACTAAAGATTCGTTATTGGTGTTTGGAGGAGAAACTGAGTTGCGTGTAAAGGGTTACACGGATACTAGTTTCCAAACTAACAGGGATGATTTAAAATCCCAATCCGGCTATGTCCTTATGTTGAATGGAGGAGTTGTTTACTGGAAATGCTTCAAGCAAAGCGTTACTGCGGATTCTACAACAGAAGCTGAGTACCTTGCAGCATCAGAGGCTGTTAAGGAAGCTGTGTGGATTCGGCTATTCATGGAAGGTCTAGGAGTAGTCCTCACCGCCGCAGATCCAATCTCGATGTATTGTGATAATAGCGGGGCTATCTTTCAAGCAAAGGAACCCAAGTCTAGTAAGAAGTCTAGACATGTACTTAGAAAATACCATGTAATTATAGATTACGTGGAGAGGAAGGAAATTGATGTTTGTAAGGTTGGGACAAACGATAACATCGCTGATCCTCTAACCAAGCATCTTTCAAAAGCTAAGCATGATGGGCATGTCGTGGCAATGGGATTAAGATGAGTACCTAAATTCCTCTAGATAATATGATATGTAATAGTTGAATATTGTATCAATGTTTACATATATGATAATTGCATTCATTGTTCGAGTTTATATGAGCTCTTTATTTTAGTTTGACTAAATATCAATACTTTGTTTTATCTGAATTGATTTTATGAAAGGTAGAACACAATTTAAGTGAACAAGATAAACTTAGTACTATTGTCCCTAGTCACTAATATGAGGTGACATCTCGTGGTGACTAGATTGTAAGTCGATCGATGGCCAGTTCAGCGCCATGGGGTCATAGAGATGACTGGTCGTTTAGATAGGCAGACTGTATGACACTCTGTCGGACAGTGACCTTTATAGGATCCCTTATCAAAATTATTGAAGCCTGGTCGTGGCAGAGATTTCTATATTATTCCTATGAGTCGATTCTTTAGACTGGCGACCATTTACCTGAGTTGGTGTAGTTTCCGATTGACCTTGGTTTTTGTCCTAGGTCGTGCCGTAATAAGAGGCCGATGGGCATGTTCTGGGTCATGGTGATCTGCATTATACAGTGTAAGTTGGGTCAATAGGAATTGTCCACCCACGTTGGGTAATAACATCTTCAGGCCACTCGAGGAGTAGTGACTGGAAATGCGGGGCCACGCTCGGAAGAGATCTCTGGTACATTTTCCGGTCAGACAGTTAGTCTCCCAGATCAAGAAACCACTCTATTTTTACTTTTCAATCGCAAGTGAGACCTGAAAGACACCTTACGATGATTGGGAGGATGTGACACAAAGAGACAAGAGAATCGGTAGCACACAACTTGTGGAGACAAGTGGGAGATATTGTTAGAAAAGAAGTTCTCCGCAATAGTGTGGCTACATGCACAACTTGTATCGGACAAGTGGGAGATTGTTGGAATAAGTGTCCTGCACAATAGTGCATTTATATAATAAGTCTCATTTTGGAATATTCGTGGGAGGACTAGTATAATGATACTCCACGTCAGTTGATTAACGTAAATCAATAACGATCAGCTGACAAGAGTTAGACGTTATTGTCGTATTACGGCGGTGATCAACTAACCCTTTTCGGTCACACCTAAAGGATGAGACCCAAACAGTAAACTGGTTATTTGTATACGATACAGTTTAATTAGTCCTTTACATATATATTTGATATATGTTTGGTTACGAGAGTTATTTATTGGAAATTGCGTTAGGAACTCATTCAGATTAAGTTTATTAGTCAATTATACGATAACTGACTGAATAAATTTTTAGTCTTATTTTAATACGATTAAATAAGATTAAATTTAGTAATTAATCATTAATTCACTAAATTAGTTGATACTGTGCATATATTTTGAGGTAGAGGTAATTAGTTAATTATGTTTACATGGAGTTGTAAAATAAATTAACTAGACATTATGGGACCCATTATATATTGATATAATGATAAAATATTACTTAAAATTTAAGTATATATATTATTTATTAATTTGAATCATTTAATTGTTATATGATCAAATTAACACTTAATTATACCAGATAATTAAGCATATGATATAAGTATTTGTGGGACAAATATCAAAAACCAAAATGGACCATTGTACCTAGTGGAGGCCGGATCCATGTGGTGATACACAATGATGATTGTTCATTTCTTGTATCACACTACAACATATTGATTATGACATGTTATGACATGAACATGATTATTTTATGTCCTACAGTCTACCATTTTGCAAGGAATTAAAATAAGCAAAATATTGGCTCAAAATTAAGCAACATGACCGGCCATATGACCTATTTAAGGACATATTAGTTGTTCATTTCATTTGCTCAATTTTCACTTGTTTTTGCTATTTCCTCCAACTTCTCTCTAAAACTTTCAAATCAAGTAATATTCTTATATTACTAGAGTAGTAATAAATCTAATATTAGTCACTACTTGTCACTATATTTTTCTAGTCTAAAATTATAGTGATAGTTTGGGTTAGTCTTGGGTGCATATTGGAAAGAGACTTTCTACATTGAAAGTTCATTCAAAGGATATCATCCTCTTTGTAGCTCAAGATAAATAAGAAAAGGAGTTTCTTATTGTGCCCATAAATACCGAAATTTCTCAATGTAAGAAAATTTCATCTTATGTTTATTTATACCTTTATATTTGCATGCATGTTACATGTGACACCCTCAAATTTGCGGAAAGAAAAAAAATAATTTAAATAAATAAAAGATGAGAATACGTTTCTAATAGGTTCACTTTAGTGAAAATCGGTATATTTTAAAACCGGAACCTACTATTAAATATATTCATCATAAGAAGGTGTCTTAAATAAAAAGGTTCATAACAAAAAAAGGAAATAACATTATACATAAAAAAGTATCTGAAACGGGAGACATATCTCCCGTATAAATACAGAAATAAAAGAGTGTATAATAATATACAATCCTAAGAACCGAATATAGGTCCAAGGTAAATACTTCGCTCGCTAGCTCGTCAATGTACCCAAAGTATGCATCACAAACCTGCCAACCGCATTAAATATAAACACGGAAGCCACAGTCAGTGGGGAGTAACTCCGAGTTCTCCCAGCCACGAATGTCGAG
>JAIUZE010035479.1:0-10604 GCA_022085475.1 Heliosperma pusillum | reverse complement strand
CATGAGTATACGAAACGTCTTATCGTATACGGTTCCGGAAAACGTCTTATTCCGTGAGCTTCCATTGGCTTGTCTTGCTATTGTAAACGATGCTAGTGCGTTTCATTTACCGTGAGAGATGTTGTCAATATATTGGTATGATTACATGAATGATTATATGATTGATCATTGAATGACTTGGCATGGTTTGTTTGTCGAGTCTCAATCTTATCAAACTTATACCGCTAACGGTGAGATGTAAGCCCTAGTGAGCGTATTCGGTTGCCTAAGAGTGTCTTCCCCGAGTCTTTGAATAACATGATGGTTTCGGATTTGATTTTCACATGATCTTATCATTATATATTGGATTGCCTATCTAATCTTATTGTAATTCACATGTATATCTATATATGCATGATTTTACTTTTGTATTTCCTTATATGTACGTTTAATGTGATATGGCTGGGAGAACCCGGAGTTACTCCCCACTGATTGTGGCGTTCATGTTTTTCATGAATGAAAAGGTTGCTTGCATGGATGGCTTTTTGCTTATGCTATTTTGGGTTCGGGTGTGAGCTAGCGGGCGTTGTCCCTGGATGAAACACCTCTAGACGTTGTTTAGCTAGTTGCTAATTACTTTGTCTTTTGTTAACACTTTGAGAGACTACGTCTCTTGTGGTATTTTTATTTAGTTTGTAATATTTTGACACTCCTCGTATTTTTCTATCTTGCATGTATAAAGGTTTTTAAAATACCGTATTTTCCGCTATATAATTCACATGCTTGTATGTTTTATATTTCCGCATTCGCGAGGGTTGTCACATTTTACGTGTTTTAGTCTATTGTATTTATCATTAGTCTAATTAGTAACCATCTTAATTGTCCTTTTATATTGATAGGAGACTAACCCTAGATTGGGATTGGGGGAATTGTTATTATTATTTATGATTGTATCTAGGTAGTTAGTAATTGTATGATTATTATGTGTGTAGGAGGCGAATTGGTAAAAGGAACAATCGTTGATTACTCTTACGTGTGCATTCGAAATTTACGAAAGGAAGGGTTCGATTTTACTCAACTGGTTTCATAGTACAGACCCGTCCCGGGCAAGACAGACCCATATCGGCCGGGACATGGACCATCTCGAGCGAGACAAAGGCGTCTCGGCCGAGACAACCCTTGTCTCGAGCGAGACGAGCCTGTTTATGTTGATAATGTTTTTTGATAATTGTGTTGTTATAGGTTGTTGTTTGTTATGATACTTGATGTGATTGTAAGTACGATGTTATGATATATGAGTGTTCATATGATGGCATGTGTTGCGAATATAATAAGTGGATGATTAATGTGATGCATGTGTTGCGTTTGTGATCTGTACGATGACTGTGAGGATTGCGCGGTCTTGGTGGAGAATGTAAGGGTACTGTGATTGGGAGGCTTGGGCACGGTGACTAGGATATTGGTGCCAAGTATGTTATAAGCACGGTAACTGTGAGATTTGTGCTAAGTTTGGTGTGTCACGCATTGACGTGAGATATTGAATGTCTTATATTATGTTTATAACAACGTTGTTGATATATACCAATGATATGGTGTTGTATGGTGTGTAAGATAATCCTACTCAACCTTTGGTTGAGTTGTTTGGTTTATGCGTGTGTGTGTCGTCCACCCAAACTCTTTTAAAATGTGTGGCCTGTTATGATCCATTTGTTATTTTCGTTCAAATAGACAGCAGTGTATCTTGCAGGTTATTGAGTTGATAGGTTTGGCTTTGGATGTTGTTTATACGGGATGTGCTATGCTACGAAAAGAGTCTTATAGTATTGATGACCATTTAGTTTGATTAGTCTTTGAGGTGTAACTTTAAGTCTTCCACTGTAATACTTAGTTATTGGTTTGTAATTTGTAAGACAAGTTCTTCATTATGTAATATAGAATTTAAATTACTCTTATGACTATGGTTTTGATATGTACTACCTTGGAAAACCGAAATGGTAACTCTGTTATTTATGTAGGAAGGTCTAACTAAGGCTCCTTGATAAATGGGAGTATTACACTAGTAGCCTAGTTTATAACTTGACGGAGTCATAAAGAGGTATTATAAGGAGTTGTGTGAGGTGTGTTGTAGGAGCTTGAAGGCCACTTTGCAATTGCCTCGGGATGAGGCAAGGGTGGCCATGACCTTATCTTGCGGGGATATAAGAAGGACGAATTGATGAGTTGAGTCAGTGTTGGTAGTTCGTTGTATCTTTAATAGAGGGCGAACAGTACAAAAAAAAATACTCATAGCGACGGGCGATTTCGTCACAAAATGGCTTAATCCGTTGCCAAAAGGCATTTGCGACGCAATTTCGTCACAAACACTCCGTCGCAGATTTCCGACGCAAGAGGCATAGGTTGCTACAAAAATTCTGTCGCAAAGTTTTTACAAAGGAATTTTGTGACCAAATTTCATAACAACCCATATGTTCAATTGGTTTTTGCTTTCATTTTATCTATTCGCGCGTGTATTCATTTCGTGCGTGTCCTTTACACCGTCATTTCAAAAATCACATATTCAATGTAAGGATTGAGAGAACCTATATATACATAAGAAATCTGCGAAACTTTGTCGATGTGGGATATGTTTGCGACGGAAATTCCGTCGCAAATACTTCTTATTCCGTTACAAATATGTTTTCCCGTGCGAGCCACATTTTACCCGCTAAAAATTGTTATTTGCGACGGAAAATTATGTCGCAAATCCAAAAATTCCGTCGCAGGTCGGCATTTTACGACGGAATTGGATCTGTCACAAAATGCTTAAAAATATCTCGCAAAAAGCCATTTGCGATGATATTTGATTCCGTCGCGAAAAAGATGTCGCATATTGGCTTTTTCCTTGTAGTGATATAAAGAGGGGGTGTGATAGAATAGCGAGTTACAAAACTTTGATTCCAATTTTTATTTTTGTCATCGGTGGTTTTGTTTTAGAGGGAGCTATAAGGAGGAAGTGGTGAGGGAGCTTTTTCCTTCTAGATGGACTTATGTGTGCTTCTTTACTATGTTTCGATTTTTACTCGGGACGAGTAAAACTACAAGTGTGACGGAATTTACTAGTACGAAATATGTTGTTTTATTTAGGACTTTTAAGTACTTAATTAAGTAGTAATTGCTAATATTATGACCTTTCAACCATTTGTGTTAATTGAATATAATTGTGTAATGTTGGAAAGAACTTGGCATTATTGATCTTTTTCTTACCAGTTCTCGGGTCGAAAATTGGCTCCAAGTAAACTCGGAAGGTCACAACCGAAAATCAACGTCATGCCAACTCGAGCCTATACTATTGCGTCAAGAAAGTGAAATTCAAGACAATAAGGATGTTTTAAGAAGGGAAGTCCAAGAGGATGGGTGTACCAAAACAAGGAGGAAAATCGAGAGAGCTGCAATCTAGAACTGAATCGCAGCCTGCGGTCCCACCTCAAGCTGCGACTCTTCCAGCCAAAATAGAGCAAACATACAGGATCACACCGCAGCCTGCTGCGGTCCTAGGCTCAGGATGCCGTTCTTCCAGCCTCCAGACTTCTTTTAAGGCTGTGTTATGTTAAACAAAAATTGTAATAACCGTCATTTATATAGTATGTGTTAATAGCGTGTTAGTGCATGGGAATAGTTTGGTTAGCTTAGGAGGGGGCCTGGAGACCCATCTCGGTCAAGATGGGGGACGTCTCGGTCGAGACTTGCCTGTCTCCACCGAGATAGACCTTGTCTCGGGCGAGACGAGCTCCAGTAACTAGCTCGCGCGTGTCCTGATTTTCGGAAATTAAATTATTAATTATTGTTTTAATAAAATAAACTCCTAACTCGACTAAACTACCCTAACCCTAATTAAACCCTCTCATAAGCTTTCTTATACACTTTCCTGATTATTCACAACTCAAAAACCTACAATTCTAATAAGAGAGAGAAGGCTTTGAATTGGAGATCTAAGAAGATTAGCTCATAATTTCCTTTGATCCTAAGGTGGTAAGATCTAATCACTTTTATTATACTATAATTTTGAATTAGTATTATGTTTAGATCATCTTATGCCAAAATTAATGAATTGAATCCTTGAGAAATAAATCTAGAAAGATAATGAATTATATTTGTTACTAGTTAGTGATTAGTTTCATTATTATATGAATGTAGGCAGCATTTTCGTAGAGGAAAGGTTTTCGATCTTGTGTTTGCTTGTGGGTGAAGAATTGCGAAAATTTAGGGTTTTGTCCTAGTCAACTTATGCCTGGAATAGACCCGTCTCGGGCGAGACAGAGGTGTCTCGGCCGAGATGGGTCTAGTCTCGAGCGAGATAGCTCAACTGTTGTTGTTTTTGTTGATCGTGTTGGTTGTTTATGATGAGTAGAGATGTTGTATGGCATGTACTGATTGGCATGAAGGTTGTGTGCACGTTGTTATGAGTTTTCTAACTAATACGATGGTTGTATGAAAGTTTGATATGAGATGTGTTGGGAATAATAATGATTGTGTTATTGAGATGTCGATCTGTAAATCGAGGAGGTCGTTAGGAGTTCGGAGTTTATACTTATGTTGAGATGCCGATCTACGGATCAAGGAGGTCCTCAGGAGTTCGGAGTTTATATGTATGTATTGTTATTGTGCTTCCAACTTGTGGGTTGAGGAGGTCGTCAAGGGATCAGATTAATATGTGCTATCACAGAGTATTATTGGTTATTGATGACGGTGGTTGATATTGTCATGATGTTCATCTTACTGCATAATATGTTACCCTACTCAACCTTTGTTTGATTGTGTGTGCTTTCTTATTTTTATTTTTACATTTCTGCGGTGAGACTCTTGGTAACTTCCGACCATTTGGTGAGCAGTGAGTCGAACAGGTTTGCAATAAGCGTGATGTGCCTTGGTTGTGTATGGGAAAGTAGGACGTGACAGATGAGACGGTTAGAGGAGTCATCACCATTAGATTTATAATTCAGTTATTTCAAATAAAGTATTCCGCTTATGTAATCAGTTACACAATATTTGAAATTTGATTGTAAGACAGTATTTATTTACGAAGTTGGTTTGACACATTTAAGTTAAAGTAGTCCTATTGTTATCTTTCAAATTATTAACTCATGAAACTGAGATGGTAACAGCTTAGTTAACCAGGAATGTCTTCTTAAAGGCGTTTGGTTAAGTGAGGGTGTTACAAAAATGAGAAAGCGACACCCGGTGTTGCTGAATCTCGGCCACACCCTCTCACATATATTGTAGGGGACCACTAAAATGGTGGGCTTCTATGTAAAGGATCACTAAAATAATAGACCTACATAAAAATATGTGACAGGGTGTCCCCGAGATTAGGTGACACCGGGTGTGACAACCCTCGCGAATGCGGAAATATAAAACAAACAAGCATGTGAATTATATAGCGGAATTATGAAGTTTTAAAACTTTTATACATGCAAGGAAAGAATACGAGGAGTGTCAAATATTACAAAATAAAGTACGAATTATACTACATCAAGAGACGAAGTCTCTCCAAAATGTTAACAAGTAAAAGTGTTTAGCAAACAAGCTAAAATCGTCTAGAGGTGTTTTAATCCAGGGACAACGCCCGCTAGCTCACACCCGAACCCAAAATGTCAAGCAAAAAGCCATCCATGCAAGCACCTGTTCATTCATGAAAAACATGAATGCCACAATAAGTGGGGAGTAACTCCGGGTTCTCCCAGCCATCTCACATTAAACGTACATATAAGGAAATACAAAAGTAGAGCATGCATACATATAGATATACATGTGAAATAAGATAAGGATAGATAGGCAATTCAACGTATAATGATAAGAGCATAAGAGTTACAAGTCCGAAACCATCATGTTATACAAAGACTCGGGGAAGACACTCTTAGGCAACCGAATACGCTCACTAGGGCTTGCATCTCACTGTTAGCGGTATAAGTTTGATAAGATTGAGACTCGACAAACAAACCCAACCAAGTCATGCGATGATGACAATAAATCCAACATATTATCATCCATTCACGAACCAATACATTGAAAATGCCCAATCATGCATAGACCATGAATAATAAGTCATGAAATCACGCATTCAGGAACGACGACACAAAGACGACATCTCTCACGGTAAATGAAACGCACTAGCATCGTGTACATGGCAAGTATGATTAACAGGCACCCACGAGATAAACATTTCCCTGAACGCATACACGATCACATTTCGTATATGTAGACTAATTTCCTCCGGTAGGACGACGATATAAATACCCGGTCCTAGTCTAAACCTGGCCAGACTCTCGGAATAAACGTGTTCCGATTCGACATGCGATAAACGTTTCGCATCCAAGACTCGGTCAATCATAGACACCGAGTACCCCAAATTCGGTCGACATTCACGAAAGAGGCGGAAAAGAGCTCAAGCCTCATAACAAGCGGTACGCTACATGCAAATAACACCACCTCGCAAGTACACAACATTTGACGGCCGGGTCGATCAACGCAATGCGTTCAACTCCCAAAAACGTCGTCGTATGCCCACTAACACATGCATTTAAGCAGTAGGATACCTCTCCGTTCCGACATTCCAGCCTTACGAACGGGAAGGTAGCCAAGGGAATGAGAGTACAAAGCACAAGACAAAATAGTGCTCAAACCGTATCATTTATAAAAACCGCCTCAAAGTGGGAACATACCAAAAACCGTCACAAAACATGTGAATAGGGAATCATATAAGTTTAAATATGATAAACATGAGTCAATACATGATACATAAGCATTAGAACAAGTTTATGAAGCATAAAGAATAAAAAACATAGATACCTCTCCAAAACAACGTTGTTTGGAAACCAACGAAAACAAGGGTCCACTTCAAACGGTCATAACTAGAGTTCTAGACATGAAAATGCAGAAATTCCAAATGGAGGTGATAGCTTATCCTCTTACGGTTCCAACGGGATGTCACACGCCCAAAACAAGCAAGTAACGAAGGAGATATGATCATTTTACGAAAAGGGGTCAGTGCAAGAAAATTGCAGTCGGCAGCGAGTGACGCAACCTGCGTCACCACGACGCAGCCTGCGTCCTACGACGCAGCCTGCATCCCCCAACGCAGCCTGCGTCCCACACGGGATTCAGGGACGATCAATTTCCAACAAGTTACCAACAACAAAATCCTCATTTATCAACACAAACCATCAATTCTCATATCAATTAACAACTAACAACAACCAACAACAACAACACAAGTCCTAAGCATCCTAACCATAATTTAAATACGGTTTCTATCCTAGAAATCACATAAAACCCGTAAATGATATCGAGTAACCCTTCACCGTTACCTTTTCGCGTCTTTAAACGGTTTCTAAACCTTCCTAGTCTCCACCTACATACAATTAGATAATAAAAGATGAATATCATTCACCTTGAGAAAGACAGATAATTTAAAAAGTGAGAAAGACGGTAGTTTTATTACCAATACGGATAGAGGAAGCTAAGAGGGGAAGAATAAGACGAACTTACGTGAATTTGAACAAGAAATGAAGGCGTAGCGATGATTCGAAGATGGGTGAAAATGGAGGCAAGGTTTTGGGTTTCTTAGAGAAGAAGAAATGAATTTGAGTTGTGGGAAATGAATTAGGTTTAGGGTGAGGAAGGGAGTATATGAGGGAAAAAGTCAACGAAAGTCAAACTCGCCTTAAGACGGGATTCTCATGGAATCTCGCGGAAATTCCAAATACGAACTCAGAAATTAAAAATTCGACTCGGAACATAAAATTCTATATTAAAACTTAAATTTGCTGAAAAGTATCCGTAAAATATTTTCACCAGAAAAATAGGGTACATTTCCGGGTGTTACACCGGGTGTCGCTGTATCATTGTCTTGTGTTAGATGGTGGCCCATCTTTGTACATTAACCTAGAAATATGAGCCCAATATAAATGAAGAAGGTTTCAGAGCTGTTGGAGCTAGTGTCCTCCACAGTTAGTGTGATAACGTGTATAAATCTCTTACAGGTTCACAGGGTATACTTAGTATTCTTATCAGTTGATTAACGTTTATCGATAACGGTTGGCTTGCTAGAAGTTTGACGTTATTGTCATTTTAATGGCGGTGTTCAACTGGTCCCTATAAGTCACACCTAAAGGATGTGTTTCAGAGATATGATTATATGAAAAATATAATCATATTGATGCCTTATATGACTAAAAGGTTAGTCTATGTATATGACTAAAAGGTTAGTCAATGTAATGATGATACGATTATTTAATACGATTAAATAATACTAGCTGAGACGAATTAAATGTTAATTCGTAATTGAATATAAACTGTTATATCTAATTGATGTATATAATGTAATTATTTAATACGATTAAAGAATGTAAGCTTAAACGAATTAAATGTTAATTCGTAATTAAATATAAATTGTTATATTTAATTAACAAATTATAAATATACGATATTTATAGTTGACGTATATATTATACGATATTGTCATAATAAATGATGTCAGACCGGTATTAATAAATCGACTACAAGATGTTGTATGGACTTATTAATATGTGACAACATAAATGACAATAATGATACATACACATTTTATACATTAAAATGAAAAAGCTAACAACCTAAAAACAAGTAGAGAAAAAAGAGGGAACATCTCCTCTCTTTTCTCCACTTGACTTGGACGGTTAAAGGGAGAGGAGAAGAGGAAAAAAATTAAGATTTTTATCATCTTTTTCTCTACATTTCTTATCATTACTTCACACAAATTATTATTAGTAATTTTTGTATTCATTCTAGCACAAGAAAAAGGCATTTCTCGGAGCATCTTGGGTGCAACGATTAGGAGAATATCGATCTCGATATTTGTTCTTAGGCCATATTGCTAGGACCGGAGGTTAATTCTAATCTCTATGTTTTATATTATGCATTTCGTTTATGACTCGCATTTCATATATTATGATTTTTTTATAATCCTTAAATTTTATGATGAAATATACCGATATTTCTCACAAGTGGTATCACACCATAGGCTACGAAATTATTTTATATGATTTTTCATAAATGATGAAATATTATATTAAAATTTTTCTGAAATTTTTTTTGTTTCGGCTCAAATAATCTTTTTTCAGCCGTGTTAATTTTTGTTTTGAGCCTTGTTTTCATTTTGATTTATTGATATTGTTGTTTTAAAATGTTAAGATGACAATATGATAAATTTGCAGATGTTTTAATTTAATAAGGATTAAATTAAAATGGAAATGGAAATTGTTTTGAATGTTTATGAAAATTTGTTTTTTGCTATATATTTTCGGCATACATGATGTTAAATTGTTGTTTTGCATCATGATTCATTAATTTTAATGATGTTCAAATCAATTATGATTAGTCGAATATTGATGAGTCCATTTTATATATAGTTTAACTCCCTAATTTAGCTCGATTTTACATGATTATTATACTTTCTTTAGTATATTTGTGAGCTAATTACGTGTTTTAGGTGTATTGCTTGTGTTTGTTATATTTTGTTGGAATCTAACCATTTAAAGGCTTTTTCCTAGCACAATAGCAAGCACCGAAGTCCAACAAGCTAATGGAAGCAAGATGGACCATGGAAGGTTAGAATGGAGAATGACAAGCCAAGCATGAAGATTTGTGAAATGGATTGAAATGCAAATGAGAAACCAAAAATGAAGCCCAATGCAAGGAGTCCATAACTCAACATAGTATGCCCCTTTGGATGCTCAAGAAATCCCAAAACTATGCAATTAACCGGAGAATTAAGGTGCTTAAAGGCATAGCTTAGGATTCCTAAAGCATTAAATGGAGCAATTAAGCAAATATAGCCGGGTTACTGAAACCCTGATCGGGGTTTTCATTCCCCGATCGGGGTTTGGCCTCTGTGAATGCATACGTTTCAAGTCTCTCTCCCTATATAAAGGAGAGGAACCTCGACACTTAG
The DNA here is from genome assembly GCA_022085475.1 of Heliosperma pusillum. Classification (NCBI taxonomy): domain Eukaryota; kingdom Viridiplantae; phylum Streptophyta; class Magnoliopsida; order Caryophyllales; family Caryophyllaceae; genus Heliosperma; species Heliosperma pusillum. Next base: position 658 of record JAIUZE010035479.1, on the reverse strand, counting down.
AGGCATCTTTTTTATCATCTTGTACATCAATATACACTCTAAAAAACACTCTTTTACACACCATCATTAGTCATTAGATTAGGTTTAGAATAGTTTAGTTTCCATTAGTTGTTACAAATAATTTCTTTAAGTATTTCAATTTATATTACAAGTTCATTTGCAAGTTTTTTTGTTCCATTGTTTTCTTCAATTCCAAGTTTTATTTCATTTGTTGAGGTAATTCTATTTCTTGTATTGTTATGTTATTTCCTTTGTTATTTCCATTATTAGTTAGTTATCATGTTTAGTTTATCATTTGTCATTAGATTAGTTATCATTATGCAAGAGTAGTTACTTTGTCTAGGGAAATAGGGAAGCCATGCATAAATAATATTTGCAATTGTTGAAATGAGATGTTATGATATCAAATAGTTGTTTCTGTAACACCCGGAAATGTACCCTATTTTTCTAGTAGAAATATTTTACGAAATCTTTTCAGTAATTTTAAGTTTTAATTTAGAATTTATTGTTTCGAGTCGAATTTAGAATTTCCAAGTTCGTATTTGAAATTTCTGCGAGATTCCATGAAAATCCCGTCTTAAGACGAGTTTGACTTTTCTTTGACTTTTGAGTCCGTTTGACTTTTCTTGACTTTTGAGTCGAGTTTGACTTTTCTTGA
>JAIUZE010035476.1:0-12609 GCA_022085475.1 Heliosperma pusillum | reverse complement strand
CGGATAGAGGAAGTTAAGAGGGGAAGAATAAGACGAACTTACGTGAATTTGAGCGAGTAACGAAGGAGTATCGACGAATCTAAGACGGATCAAAAATGGAGGCAAGGTTTTATGGGGTTTTCTTAGAGAAGAAGGAAGAGTTGAGTTGTGTTGTGTTTGTGTGAGGGAGTTAGGGTTTATGAGGGAGTATATGAGGGAAAAAAGTCAACGAAAGTCAAAGACGGCTCAAAAGTCAAGAAACAGTCAAAGTCGCCTTAAGACGGGATTCACATTGAATCTCGGAAGTTCCAAATACGAACTCGGAAATTCTTAATTCGACTCGGAAAATTAAATTCCAAATTAAAACTAAAATTCGCTGAAAAGTATCCGTAAAATATTTTTACTATAAAAAATAGGGTACATTTGCGGGTGTTACATTACTGCTTAATTGCATGTGTTAGTGGGCATATGACGACGTTGTTGGGAGGCGAACGCTTATGCGTTGATCGACCCGGCCGTCAAATGTTGTATACTTGCGACGTGGTGTCATTGCATGTAGCGTACCGCTTGTTATGATGCTTGTACTCTTTTCCGCCTCTTTCGTGAAGATTGACCGAATTGGGGTACTCAGCGTCTATGATTGACCGAGTCTTGGATGCGAAACGTTTATCGCATGTCGAATCGGAAAATGTTATTTCGAGAGTCTGGCCAGATTTAGACTAGGATCGGATATTTATATCGTCATCCTACCGGAAGGAAATTAGTCTACATATACGAAATGTATTGAATCGTGTATGCGTTCAGGGAAATGTTTATCCCGTGGATGCGATTTTAATCATACTTGCCATGTACACGTAGCTAGTGCGTGTCATTTACCGTGAGAGTGTTTTTCAACGTATTCGTACGTTTGGATGGATGATTATATGTTTGATTATTTGTGAACTTTGTATGACTTGGCATGGGTTGTTTGTCGAGTCTCAATCTTATCAAACTTATGTCGCTAACGGTGAGATGCAAGCCCTAGTGAGTATATGGTTGCCTAAGAGTGTCTTCCCCGAGTCTATTTCTAACCTGATGCGTACAGTTCATATGTCGAGTTCTATCTTATCAAGTGTATACCACTAACGGTGAGATGTAAGCCCTAGTGAGTATATAGTTGCCTAAGGGTGTCTTCCCCGAGTTTGTCTATAATATGATGATTACGGTTTCGTACTTCGTACGCCTATATCTTTATATATATTGAATTGCCTATTTATCCTTTTCGTAATTCACATGTATATTTTTATATGCATGCTTCTACTTATGTATTTCCGTTTAAGTATGTTTATTGTGATATGGCTGGGAGAACCTGGAGTTACTCCCCACTGACTGTGGCGTTCATCTTTTTCATGGATGAACAGGTTGTATTTCCGTTTAAGTATGTTTATTGTGATATGGCTTGGATGGATTTTACTTGTTGTATTTTGGGTTCGGGTGTGAGCTAGCGGGCGTTGGTCTTGACGAATCACCCCTAGACGTTTATTAGCTAGTTGCTAAAAAACTTTGATATTTAATAACATTTTGAGAGACTTCGTCTCTTTATAATATATTCTATTTTAGTTTGTATTTATTTGACATTCCTCGTATCTTTATCTTAGCATGTAAAAAGTTTTAAAAACACCGTATCTTCCGCTATATATATCACATGCTTGTTATGTTTTATTTCCGCATTCGCGAGGGTTGTCACAGTTGGTATCAGAGCCTTAACGCTCCCGACGCACACACGTGAACCCTAAACTTAAACTACTTGACCTTGAAATAATAAATGAGAGATGGGTAGAAATTAATGACTTTACTTGGTAGTCTTTGGTGTACTTGATGTATGTTAGGTTCTAACTTGTTGGTTGATTGTGTTGTGTGATGTTATGTTTGTTTGTATCTACCGTCTTGAGATGGATCATGTGTTACCTAGAAGATGTATCCTCTACCAAAGATCGAATATTGACAAGCCTAAGTGAAGTGTATTTCTTCCTCATCGATGATTTCTCTCGTCCTTAATGTATCATGCTCCCTTCCTTCTATCTAAGTGCTTCTTTATCATCGAAGTTCTTTTCCCCTTAGAAGTTACTCTTGTTACTTTCCTCCTCCTTATCAATTTGTACATTCAACTTCCTCATGTGACCTTTTGTGGACACCATCCCCTTTTGTTTGTGGCATATTGTACTTGGTCGGAAGAATTTTGAACTTTGTGGGATATTAGTGTTGGTTAGAATGAATTTGGGATTTGAGGTAAATGGTGTGGATCTAAGTTCAACCTATATTGATGATTGGTTGTATCTCTGAGGAAAGGTAGTAAGATAAGTTAGATGATTTTAATGCTTGATGCTTGCCATGACTAATGTGGATAGTTCATGGTATTTGATGGTGTAAGGTTGAATGAGTTGGCTAGGACTTCTTAACCAATTAGTGATTTAATCTTTTGAACTTAGGATTTTAGTAATATTAGAGTGTCTTGAGGATCATACCTAAGTCGGAGCTAGTTGTTCTAATTGAGAATATTTGGACGATACCTTGAGTAGTGAAATGCCCTTGAGACCAAGTGACTTCTTGTGATTTTCTAGTGTGTACTTTTGGGTATATACTTGGTGGAAAAATACTTGGCTATAATTCTTGGATTTAAAAATATGATCTTATATCATGGTATCGGAGACTTGGTTGAGGTAGTAAGTCGTCATGATAGATTAAACCATGTTACGTAAGGATTATGGTCATGAGTGAAATTTGATTAGATTGGCTATGACGGTGATGCCTTAAGATGTTGATGTTGACGTTTTGTTCAGTGTTCTACCTTATGGGTCTTAGGAGTTGAAAAGAGACTAGTATTGAAGAATTCCTTGTTAGTCTTTCGGTTTTTGAAACCTTTGAGGATGTGTCAAATTTTGGAGTTGAGAGAATGTTACTATACTTGAGTTGCAATTCCGCAATTGGGATTCCGTATTATATGAAAGGATGGATGAATTGGGTTGTAATAGATTTGTTAAATCTAGGTGTACCTTACTTTGATGATTTGTGGTACGAGGGTCCCTTGTAAGAGACCTTTGTTATTGGGATGATTTGCTTTGATATCACCCTAAGTTTGAAACGAGAAATTTTGTGGATTAAACCTTAAACCTTTACTCGTGCCATTGTCCCTTTTCATTTCCATTCTTGAAATTTTTTGTCAAGATTGATCTTTAAGAAATCGCACGCTCGTATCTTCTTTCTTACTCGGATATCATCATAACTATACTATCTGCTTTGTCTCTTGCTTATGACCTCGTTATTTTCAAGCGTTTCTCTCTTATAATCTCGTGCCTGAGTATTCTCGTGTTTCTCCTTGATATTTCCTTATCGTTTCCTAACTTGTCGCTGCTTAATCTTTTCTCTAGTGGTTTGGATATCCCGTTGTAAGGCTCAGAGAGTAAGTGTAATGTATTTTGGAATTCTTTAGTTAGAATATGTGTCTTTGGATTGAGCAAATTTCATGTTGTATTTGATCATGGAAAATAGGACTTAAGCTCTAGGATGAATCCAAATAGTGATAATGTATCCTCTCTTGGTGATTTTAGATTTGGAGTTTGGTATTGTAGTGTTATTTTGAGAATTGAGTGGATCAGGATAATAGTTCGTTGTTGCGGGATATTGTAATAGTTACCTTGGAGGTTGTTGGGAAATTGTTGTCTTAAATTGTTACGCTCTAAAAAGGAATCTTACTTGTGAAATTTAGATTTGTGACCAGATTCGAGGAATAATCTCGTAAGCGAAGACCGATACGTTTTGAGTTTGATGAGCTAGATGATTTGATTAATTGACGTATTGCCATGTGTTTGGCAATATATATGATTTGGAATTGGTACTCATCCTTTGCTTGATGCATGGTGAGTTGACTTTCGAAGATGAGAAAGTTCATTGTAAATTTAGGATAATGAGTTTGAAGTAAATTGAATCAAGGATATTCATGGTAAGTCTCCTTTCACTTGAGGTTGTTAGCGAACATGTTTCCCTAGATATAAATATTTTTGTTGGTGGTTTCTAATAAGAGTTTTGATGAAACTAAGAAGATTAGAGTACGTAATGAATCTTTCATGTGGATTGTTAATCGTGGAGTCTACCGTGCCGATGGACTTTAGTAGATACTAATTGAATTTGAATAATTGGGTTAGTGGCTTGAAGTCTCGTGGTAATGAAATAATTTTCGTAGGAATCTAAAGATTGAAAATGTTGAGTTGGAAATTGGGTAATTCGCATTCTCTTGAGGACTAGTTTATTCGTAAAGTTAGTGATGTCGAATTCTTGTAGATCTTCTTGCCGATTTTATCGTGATATCCCTATCCCTAAGAGTTCGATTTGTTTTGTTTTTGCGTGTTTTGTATATATTTTGTTATCGTGATTTTTGAACTTGATGTTCGAGTCGCTCTATGTACGTGTAATGTCTTGTTATTTGATTTTATCTTTGAGAAAACCTTCAAATTTTCATTTTGTATTTCTAATTTAACTTTTCAAAGAAGTCTAAAGATGGATTGTGTACCCTCTTTTTGGAGAAAATAGATTTCTTTTGCTTTTATATTTGGATTTTGCGTTTGGTTGGATGTTTGGACTTATTATTGGAGACGTCTGGTGACTAGTCCTGCACTTACTAACGCTTGTTTTGATTTTCGATTTCACTATTTCGACATTGCTTTGATTTGGATAACTAGAGTCTCGTTCGCGACGGGCACTCCTGCGATCCGTAAATAAAGTTTCGCACTTGTGAAAATATCCTTAAACCATTTTCGAGATGAACCTCGTTTTATAAATATTTCCCTTATAAAAGTTTTCGTATTAATTTTGAAAACCGATTCTTGTCCTTGATACTTTTGTTTTCTACTCTTAAGTTTCGAGGACGAAACTTTTTAAAAGGTGGGGTGATTGTAACACCCGCAAATGTACCCTATTTGTAATTTAAAAATATTATACGAATACTTTTCAGCGAAATTTAGATTTAGTATAGAATTTAATTTCCCGTGTCTATTTTAGAAAATCCGAGTTCGTTTTTGGACTTTACGCGAGATTCCGAGTAAGTTACGTCTTAAGACGCTTATGGGCTTTTTCCCATATTTTCCCACTTACTCCCTCATACTCCCTCAAACCCTAACTCCCTCATTTTCCACTAACTTCTTCTTCTTCATCAAGTAACCACCAAAACCTAAGTTCCATACTTGCTCAATCTCAAAATCGTCACTACTCCTTCGTTACTTGCTCAAATCCGCTAATTTCCGTCTTAATCTTTCCCTCTCATTGTCCTCTATCTTAATTGGTAATAAAATTACCGTCTTTCTCACTTTTCAATTTATCCGTCTTTCTCAAAGGTGAGTTATATTCATCTTTTATTATCTAATTGTAGGTGGAGACTTTCTAGACCCCGACAAAGATTACTATCTAGTGGAGGAAGACATAGAAATCGATTAAAGACGAGTAAAGGTAAAGGTGAAGGGTTACTCGATATCTTTACGTGTTTTAATGTTTTTTTTCTATGTTAGTAAACGTATTTCGAATAGGATTAGTAATCATAGGAATTGTGTTGTTGATGATAGTTGTTGTTAGTCGATAATTGATATTGAGAATTGATGATTTGTGATGTTAGATGATGTTGTATAATGAGCCTTGGTGAAAATTGTGAATTTCGTGCATATTTGACCCCAGCCGGCCGACCGGCAGCCGGTCAGCTGACCGGCTGGGGAGTGGCTGATGTTGAATTGTTGTTACGTAGAAAATGTAGTATGCATTATGTCTCAGCCGGCCGACCGGCTGAGACACATACCATTTTGCCTTCGTTTTTTTCATATGACTTTGGTCCCGGCCGGGTAGCCGGCAGCCGGTCCCTTTGACCGGCTGGGACACGGTGCTCATTCAATTGTTTTCAAATGTTATATAGGTGCCAGCCACGTAGCCGGCAGCCGGTCCCCTTGACCGGTTGGTACCCGCTGCCTATTTTTTGAAAGTCTTACTTACGTTTTCATTTATAATATTTCCCATGGTTCGTTTATCGTATAAATTTACGTAATGACTTTAAATATTATTGTTTCGAATATATGATATTCCATTCGCTTGTATCGCATATTTTGTGACAGTTTTTCATATATCCCACTTTGAGTCGGTTTTACACATGTTACGGTTTGAGCACTAATTGTTATGTGCTTTGTACTCTCATTCCCCTGGCTACCTCTTTGTTCGTAAGACTGGAATGTCGGAACGGGGAGTGTATCCTTACTGCTTAATTGCATGTGTTAATGGGCATATGACGACGTTGTTGGGAGGCGAACGCTTATGCGTTGATCGACCCGGCCGTCAAATGTTGTATACTTGCGACGTGGTGTCATTGCATGTAGCGTACCGCTTGTTATGATGCTTGTGCTCTTTTACGCCTCTTTCGTGAAGGTTGACCGAATTTGGGGTACTCAGCGTCTATGATTGACCGAGTCTTGGGTGCGAAACGTTTATCGCATGTCGAATCGGAAAATGTTATTTCGAGAGTCTGGCCAGATTTAGACTAGGATCGGATATTTATATCGTCGTCCTACCGGGAGGAAATTAGTCTATATATACGAAATGTATTGAATCGTGTATGCGTTCAGAGAAATATTTATCCCGTGGATGCGATTTTAATCATACTTGCCATGTACACGGTGCTAGTGCGTGTCATTTACCGTGAGAGAGTTTGTCAACGTATTCGTACGTTTGGATGGATGATTATATGTTTGATTATTTGTGATCTTTGGATGACTTGGCATGGGTTGTTTGTCGAGTCTCAATCTTATCAAACTTATGACGCTAACGGTGAGATGCAAGCCCTAGTGAGTATATGGTTGCCTAAGAGTGTCTTCCCCGACTCTATTTTTAACCTGATGCGTACAGTTCATATGTCGAGTTCTATCTTATCAAGTGTATACCACTAACGGTGAGATGTAAGCCCTAGTGAGTATATAGTTGCCTAAGGGTGTCTTCCCCGAGTTTGTCTATAATCTGATGATTACGGTTTCGTACTTCATACGCCTATATCTTTATATATATATTGAATTGCCTATTTACCCTTTTCGTAATTCACATGTATATTTTTATATGCATGCTTCTACTTATGTATTTCCGTTTAAGTATGTTTATTGTGATATGGCTGGGAGAACCCGGAGTTACTCCCCACTGGCTGTGGCGTTCATGTTTTTCATAGATGAACAGGTTGTATTTCCGTTTAAGTATGTTTATTGTGATATGGCTTGGATGGATTTTACATGTTGTATTTTGGGTTCGGGTGTGAGCTAGCGGGCGTTGGTCTTGACGAATCACCCCTAGACGTTTATTAGCTAGTTGCTAAAAAAATTTGATATTTGATAACATTTTGAGAGACTTCGTCTCTTTGTAGTATATTCTATTTTAGTTTGTATTTATTGGACATTCCTCGTATCTTTATCTTAGCATGTAAAAAGTTTTAAAAACGCCGTATCTTCCGCTATATATATCACATGCTTGTTATGTTTTATTTCCGCATTCGCGAGGGTTATCACAGGCTGGGAACGCGGCAGAAGCAAAATTTGCATTTCGTGTGTTTTTATTGTTGTGTTATTCCTAGCCGGGTAGCCGGCTGCCGGTCCCCCTGACCAGATGGGATCCCGCTGTATTTTCAATGTTTTTTGTTTGTTGCTGAAGTGCCAGCCGGGTAGCCGGCGGCCGGTCCTATTGACCGGCTGGCACCCCATGTGGTCTTCTTTCATTTCTTTCTTATACATTCACTTATAATAGTTTGTATGGTTCGTTTATCGTATAAATTTACGTAATAGCATTAAATATCCATGTTTAAAATACATGATATCCCATTCGCTTATATCGCATGTTTTGTGACGGTTTTTGATATCTTCCCCTTTGAGTCGATTTTACATATGTTTTGATTGGAGCACTAATTGTTAAGTGCTATGAACTCTCATTCCCCGGCTATATCTCCTTGCTCGTTAGACTGGAATTTCGGAACGAGGAGATGTATCCTTAATGCTTGTATGCATGTTTTAGTGGGGATATGACGACGTTGTTGGGAGGCGAACGTATTGCGTTGATCGACCCGGCCGTCAAATGTCATATACTTGCGAGGTGGTGTCATTGCATGTAGCGTACCGCTTGTTTATGATGCTTGTGCTCTTTCTGCGTCTTTCGTGAAGGTTGACCGAATTTGGGGTACTCGGCTTCTGTGTTTAACCGAGTCTTGGATGCGAAATGTGTATCGCATGTCGAATAAAAACATGTTTCTTCCGAGAGTCTGGCCAGATTTAGACTATGACCGTATTATTACCGTCGTCCTACCGGGAGGAATTGAGTCTACATATACGAAATGTTAATCGTGTATGAGTTCAGGGAAATGTTTATCCCGTGGATGAGTATTTATCATACTTGCTATGTACATGGTGCTAGTGCGTGTCATTAACCGTGAGAGATAATGTTACCATATTCGTATGTTTGGATGGATGTTTATATGTTGATTATTTGTGACCGTTGGATGACTTGGCGTGGTTTATATATCGAGTCTCTATCTTATCAAGTATATGCCGCTAACGGTGAGATGCAAGCTCTAGTGAGTATATAGTTGCCTAAGGGTGTCTTCCCCGAGTATGTCTATAATCGGATGCTTACAGTTTTGTACTTCATGCGCTTATATCTTAATACATTGAAATGCTTATTTATATTTCTCATAATTCACATATATATATATATATATGTATAGGGGCAGGTTCTGGTACGAACTCAACTACGGTACGAACTGTACGAACTAAGACTGACACAGACACAAATACACAATCTTGTATTGAAATATCCAACGACCGAATATAAATCTCTAACAAAACCACTGCATCCCAACTTTATCTCTTCACTTTCAATACTAGCAGGCGTCCATCACTGGGGGTTCGACACCATCTATATCAGAGATCACCTTCCACCGTCGGCGAACCTGACCTACATTATCTCTCCGGCAAGCCTTACCTTTGACGCACCAGTGCACTAGCCTCCTTGCTCTTCCCGTATTAATTATTAAAACCCAATACATATCTCCGGCCACTGACCATCACCGAAGCTAACGGAAGTCAACCAACGGCGGCGACTGAGTCACTTTCTTCCTACCCTCTCTCGTTCTATTCACCTACAGATGAGATTACATAAAATGTGTATATTTTAAATAGAAGAAACAAGAAGAGTAACATGGAGTCAAAAACATCAGGTGATAAACCAACCTCAAGTGACTGGCTAAAATAGAGTTTTGTGTTATGTGCAATTTTGGTGTTAATTCTTGTAGGTTTTGCTTCGTTTTCTTACATTGAGGTATGAGGGACCTATAAATCGAAGAAATAAAAATAGAAGGGGGGGAATGGTGTGGAGTTTTGTACGCTGATGAAGTTTGGAGGCCTCGTTTTAAGGGAATGCATCCTATTGGGTGGGTTAGTCGCTGTCTTTGATTTTGGTATTTTTGACGGATTACATTTAAAATAAATTTATGTTAATGGGGTTAGCTATTTGTAAGAAGTTCTGATCTCTACATTTGTGTATCTAGTAAGGTAAAGACATGTATCTATCAATTCAAAGGAGTGTATTCAGCTTGTCGGAAATGTGTAGTCAAGTAATGCTTTATAAGGAGTGTACCAAGCATGGTAAAGAAGTGTATCTAACTTGGTAGAGATGCGTATCTACAAAAGTAAATGAGTGTATCTAACTTGTTAGGGATGCGTATCTAGCAAACTAAATGAGTGTATCTAGCAAAGTCTAGCTAGCAAGGTAAAGTCTTGTAAGGAGTGTATCTAACAAGTTAAAAGAGTGTATCAAACTTGCCAAAGATGCGTATCTAGCAAGGTAAATGAGTGTATCTAACTTACCAAAGAGGCGTATCTAGCAAGGTTAATGAGTGTATCTAGTAATATAAAGGATTATATCTAGCATGTCAGAGATGTGTATCTACCAAGTTAAGAGTTTGTATCTAGAAATCTAAAGGGATATATCTAGCATGTCATAGATGTTAATCTAGCAAAGTAAAGAAGTGTATTTTATAAATTCAAGAGTAAATTAATAATTACTTCCTTATAAGTTTCACTTTTCTAAATTTACTCCCTTATAAGTTGATTTGCTAAAATTACTCCCTTAAAGATCACTTTTATAAAAAATTACTTCAAAACTCCAATTTAAGTCAATTATTTTATCTATTTTTGAACTTATTTCGTTTGTGCATTAGTCAATCTATACTTTGAAAGGTAAAACTATGTAGACAAATGGAGGGGGAGTTCAAAAACAGACGAAATAAGTAACTTAAATTGGAGTTTTGAAGCAATTTTTGATAAAAGTGATCTTTAAGGGAGTAATTTTAGCAAAACAACTTAAAAGGGAGTAAATTTGGAAAAGTGAAACTTATAAGGGAGTAATTATTAATTTACTCTAAATTCAAATACGTAGTAGGAAACCTTATATTTTTATTAGATAATCCGGCAATGTATTATGACGAGTAGTCTCTACTCACTAGCCTTCCTCATTGTACCGCGCGGTGATGTGTAACTCTAAAACCATAAAAACCTATCCGCAGACAAACGATTGTGTAGGCGTAACACGCACATATACTACAGATAGAGATTAGTATCTGCGAAGTTTCAAACATACATCTACACAGCTACACTATTAGATGAGCGTATTCAGAGGTTAATATTGTTCAACTAATATTCAAACATACAGTGATATGTAACTCTATAATGGTTTTCCTTTTCCATTGCACTCACCACACTTGTTTGTACAATTGATTTAAGTTGGACTAACAAAAACAATATCTTACAACTATTTTACAATATCTGAATTACACACAACTATTAACAATTAAAACAAATCCAAAATACTCTCATCAATATCCACAAAATCTGTACTTCTAAATTTCGTTCATCTGGTAATAACATCCCAGAAAAACACCTGTATAAAAAACAAGAATAACGTGAGAATAAATTATTTTAATTGTGACAACCCTCGCGAATGCGGAAATATAAAACATACAAGCATGTGAAATAATATGCGGAAATACGGTATTTTAAAAACTTTTATACATGCAAAATATATAACACGAGGAGTGTCAAAATGTTACAAACTAAATACGAAATACAACAAAGAGACGGGGTCTCTTAAAATGTTAGCAAAGAACAAGTGTTTAACAAAATTAGCTAATATCGTCTAGAGGTGAAACTTCCAGGGACAACGCCCGCTAGCTCACACCCGAACCCCAAAATATCATATCCAAAGAGGTATCCAAGCAAGCAACCTGTTCATTCATGAAAAACATGAACGCCACAGTCAGTGGGGAGTAACTCCGGGTTCTCCCAGCCATATCACATCAAACGTACATATAAGAAATACAAAAGTAACGCATGCATATATATATATAATATATAATGTGAGTTGCGATAAGAATAGATAGGCAATTCTATAGATAATGATAAGATCATGTGGAAATCAACACCGTAACCATCATGTTATTCCAAGACTCGGGAAAAACACTCTTAGGCAATCGAATACGCTCACTAGGGCTTGCATCTCACCGTTAGCGGTATAAGATTGATAAGATTGAGACTCGACAGACAAACCAGTCACGTCATGCGATGATCACAATAAATCCAACATATTATCATCCATTCACGAACCAAGACAATGACGGTGTCCAATCATGCAATGACCATGAACAATATCATGAAATCACGCATTCACGAACGACACAAGACGACAACTCTCACGGTAAATGTGACACCCTCAAATTTGCGGAAAGAAAAAAAAATTAATTTAAATACATACTGAAGGTGTCCGAAATAAAAAGGTCATTACAAAACGAAATAATATTATACAAAAGAAATATACAAGACGGGAGACATATCTCCCGTATAAATACGGAAATAAAAGAGTGTATAAATAATATACAATCTAAGAACCGAATATAGGTCCAAGGTAATACTTCGCTCGCTAGCTCGTCAATGTACCCAATGTATGCATTCACCACCTGTTCGACCGCATTAAATATAAACACGGAAGCCACAGTCAGTGGGGAGTAACTTCGAGTCCTCCCAGCCACGAAATGTCGAGTTTAATGAAACATGAATAACATAAAAGCAATGTATATGGAAAAGACAAAACTTAAACATATATGATATGCTTTTCATGTTATGAAACAGATAACTAACAAATAACCTAGCATGTGAAAGCTATCATGTGAAACCGATAATAAACTATGACTCGAGGTAGGGAAGCTGGTATGCTAGCTCAGAGGTTCCTCTCAGAAACATGGCCATGATACACTCAAACCCTAATCAACACGTAATCATGTGAATCAGTTAACAATCGGTAATCCAAACTCTATCACTCCTAGCCGGCTTGCATCTCACCTTCTAGAACTCATAGAATCATACAAACATGAAAGACCAATACTTCTACAAACAGGCATAAGTTCTTAGTACAGTCGATAGAAGACTTCTGTAACTCGAGGCTATACAACAAGGTAGGAAAACATCCTAGTCCTAGACTGATCAGACCTAGCGACAACAGCTATTCCGTTCCCCGTCCCATGACATAACCGTCTATGAGAAA